>VYYJ01001842.1:0-26419 GCA_021029165.1 Cyphoderus albinus
AGAAAATCGTCTTTTTACATAATAAACTATTAAATATTCTAATTAAATCCTCTTAAAAAACTTACCTTCCGTAAACCTGACAAAGGTTAGCAGAAGAGTTACAGAGATTGCAAATAAGTATAAACTTCTCATCATGAGATTGCAAATATTTTATAATTTTGATCAAATATTTTTACTGTTAGAAAGTTCCTGTTAAATTCTATTGATCTGCAAGTAGGTAAGTTAAACTTCCAAATGACGCATGTTGGACAAAAAATGTGTGTCTGTCCTGACAGTTTTTTTGCTTACACTACACTAATGAAATTGTCATTAATAACAATAACAAAATTATAATTTTTTATGCACCAGTTCCAATGACAGTCATCTCATCTCATGACAATTATGTATCGTATGAGATTCATGTTTTTCCCAGAAATCGTAAGCATATCTGAATGATAGCATATATATATATATCAATGACTGATAAAAATTGTCCAATTTGCCTTTGCCTTGAAAATATGTTCCGAGATTACACATGAACGATAACGATAAATATTTAATGAGATAGTGTTAAAGCAAAACGAGCCGAATGAGTTGGTAACGGTGTGTAGGTAGGTGTATGTATGTATCGATATTAATCAATTTGCAAAATCTGGCAAAACTCGTAAAAAGCTGGCGAAAATGCGAAAGCCGTGAAAAATCACTTAAAGTTAATGTAAAGGAAAAGTTTTTCAGTTAACAAACATAGATTGGATTATTTTATTAGTAACTTTAATTTTTGCAAATTAAAACATTCGCTGTGCTTAATTAATAAAATGGCAAATCTCGCGTGAATCGGTTCACCATGTCAAGAGACCACAGAGGCTGATCGTAGGAAGAGACGTGACCCGCATTTCTGATAACCAGGTGCACCATATTTTTCGCCCTCTTGACATACCCCGCAATTTCCCCGTTCACCCTCCATGTGCTCCTAATGGCGCTGTCGTATTCCTCGGCGCCATCCCACTTGAGGCTCCGAACGAATTTGTCGATTCCGGTGTGGGGCACGATGATGTCCAGCTGAGGGGCGTAAATGATCACTTTGTACTCTTCGTTCAGCAGTTTCTCCACCTGGGGCCGGACAGATTTGCAAATGTCTTCAATCATGTGGGTGAGCACGGTGATGCTGCCACGGAGAAACGGTTGATCTCCCACGTGAATTGCCCTGCGCACGTGCTCCTCGCTGAGGAAATTCGCGTAGCTTTTATAATCCAGCGGGGTGTTCGTTTCCAGAACGTTCATGTAGAACCGGAAGTCCGTGATGTTGTGGAAGTACGAGGGTCGGTCGGGATATCCCAGGATGAGATTTTGAACGGCCTTTGTTAAAAATAATATTTGATTTTTAATGGTTATGAAAAAATGAAATTTTAATTGAAGGTTAGTTCAAACTTTCTTACATCGGTTGCCTCCCTCCATTTCTTCGCCCTGATCAACTTCCGGATTCGATCCTCCTCCGCGTAAAATATTGCCCGATAATTTGTGTCAATTAGTCCAATATTGTAGAGGTAATCCCCATACTCATTTTGATTGATGGGGTCGGAGAAACCGGAACCAATCATGATGCCCTTCAGGTTCAATTTCATTTTCCGAGATTTTAGCCGATTCTCATTGTGGATTTTGAAGGCCAACGAAGGCACATATTTTCCTGCATAGGATTCCCCAGCGATGAAGAAATCGTTGTTCACGTATTCGGGAAAGACACGGAAAAATTGGAGCAGCGCCTCGTACAGGTCACTGGCCACCTGCTCCTGAGATCTGGCGTAGCCCCGTTCACTCGTGGTGAAACTGAACCCCGTTCCAACTGGACTGTCAATGTAAATGATGGAGTGCGTCATTGTCCAGGAATGCGCTCGATAATCCAAAAATCCCTTCTCGTTCATCATGAAAGGACCGTTTTCCACAAACAGTCCAAACATGGAACTCGTACCGGGACCGCCGTTTAACCATAATAAAACCGGCGCTGTTTCAGCGTTGTACTATACATGATTACGACAATTAAAAACTTTGGCTTCTCTGAGATTAATATTTTTAATTTTTAAATATTTTCTTACTGCAGCGGGAAAAAACCAGAAAAAAAGGTTCGAGTTGAATTCCTGGTTGACCGTGAAGAATCCACTGTAGCTATTTGGCTTCTCCGAGATTAATATTTTTAATTTTTAAATATTTTCTTACTGCAGCGGGAAAAAACCAGAAAAAAAGGTTCGAGTTGAATTCCTGGTTGACCGTGAAGAATCCACTGTAGCTGAGCACGTCCGTGATGTTGGAGACTCTGGCCAGCTCTTTCCAGATCAACTCGCCACTTTTCTCCTTTTCAATGATCGGTGTGAGAAACAATTTCTCTCCGTAGTCTCCACCCGGCTTAATGGGATGCGGCTCCTTGGCCACTTTTCTCTCACTCGAGTTCTCTTGAACATAGGAATGATCCTGGGAGTAGAGCCATCCCTGGGCACCCGCAAAAAGTGAGAGTGAGACGATGACGCGTTTCCAAAATGCCATCTTTACAATTAAGAGTGTACCACTTTTCTCTCGCTCGAGTTCTCTTGAACATAGGAATGATCCTGGGAGTAGAGCCATCCCTGGGCACCCGCAAAAAGTGAGAGTGAGACGATGACGCGTTTCCAAAATGCCATCTTTACAATTAAGAGTGTTGCAAGAAAATCAGAAAAAACTTTGATGTCTCCTTCCTGAGGTTATCATCAAGCAAAGAAAACTGTCCCACTGCATTAATGCTTTTTGAAGAAATGTTGCAGAAAATGCGGGTGATTACCGGATGCATTGGCATATATTTATATGGTGCCCCAGACCATGGTATGCAATAATAAACTGGTAATTTGATCTACTTCCCTTATCAATCATTTGCATCGTCTTCGTTCATGGCTCTGCATTCTCTGTTCTCTAGAACCTCATAAACAACAATAGGTACATATATAAAGCAACAATCGAAGGATGCTGATGTCACCTTTAGTAATAAATCGAGGATAAAAATGAAAAAAGTTTTATTTATAAATAAAAGTGGTAAGTAGGGAATGGGCACGGAATTTCTTCAAGTTCAACTTTACAATAATGAAAGCAAATGCGAGAGGAGAGTGAAAAATGGAATAAAAATGTTTTTTCATTGAATAAATAAATGGAGTTAAATAGAGTTTATTTTTAGATGTTACATTGCAATTTATTTTTTATAGATTTTTTTGCGCGTTCTCAGGCTAGTCTACACTATAAGAACATCGTTTAAAACGTTACTATCACTGTTACTCTGTATAAATATCTTTACTGTTTTAACATTCTACATCTACGTTTCATCATATGTAACTCCTTGTTGTCTACATCAAGGAATTTCTCTAATTACTGCTAAATGCTAGATGAAATGTCTACGATGAACAGACACTACAATATAATAATTAGCAGTCTGTGCAATTACCTAAAATGTCACCCACAGGGTTTTTCTACTTTCATCTGACCAACTTAATTAAGTTTTAATTCGATTGGTATTTTATTTCCCACTGGAGCGTAAAATTCCACCGACACCGTTGGTTTGAGAGCGGGCTGGAATACCGGCTTCAAGGTTTGGGGGTCCATTTCCTTTGATGACGTAGTCGCCAACGTCTAAAACTGTGGTTCATAATTATAATTATGTAGATATTTAAATTAACATTTTAAATGGTTTAAATGATTCGCATTTAACTTACGGATTGCTTTCTGAGCCTTTTTGCTGCGACCACCCTCGAAGGGCATGAAATATCTGCTGTTGTAAAACTGGGGTGACTCGATATGATAAGGAATTTCTCTTCTTTCCAGTGTTCCACCTTCTGCAGCACAGTTTGCTAAAAAATAAAAAATAAATTTTCAGCTTAAACTATCAAATTATCACTTTCAAAATTAACTAATCTAGGATTAGGATTTAATGTAGCAAACCTGAAACTGGTCTACTCAGAAGAAAAGAGTCCTCCGAGTTGTAGCGAGAACTGGGACGGTCAGCCATTTCGTTCATTAAACTTCTGATGCTCCTGGAGAAAGTTGCGTGTTGTGAATGACCAATTACAATTAAACTGTGCATAGTTAACATCAGAGTGAGCAGAAGCACACATTTGACCTGCTGGGGGTTTACGGACGCCATGATTTCAACTTTGGTGGATTTTTGACGACTTGATGGGATCGTAGTAGTGAAAGGAAACCCGTGGGGATAACTGAGTACAAAACTGGATAAGCTCGAGATTTTATAGTGAGTGAGCGCCATGCTTTTTAAGGTGGGCAGAATAATTTGCAGCGATATGGAAAATCATTTTTACAAAATTAATTTCCGGTTCATGGCTAAAGAACCTTTGTCATTCCACTGGTTTATTTTAGTTTTACAAATCTACAAATGAGGAGATTTTTGTTATTTGCTAAAAATAATTTTTATTATAGAACTGAGCGTTTAAAAACATGTTTTAAAAGTGTCGGTGAAAAACCAACTTTTTCATGCTGTCACTATTTACATTATAAAGTAGATATGTATAATTTATATTGTACTTTGTATAAAATTTACATTTTTACACAAGATTGTAAATAAAAATAAGAGTCATTGTTAATAATAATAATACAAAAAAGTTGAGAAGAAAAATGCTCTGGAGCGAAAGAGGAAATCAACTGGTATTGTAAATCTGTAGCTTTGTGCCCCCGTTATTTGTCCCGTTGTTTCCGGCCTCGGAAGCACCGTCTTTGCCAACTGAGATTCGGTTTCTGCTCCGTCTTGGCATTGTGGGCATGGTCTTGGGCAGCTGTGGAACCCAGTGATTTTCGAATGTGGGAGAGATTGGAAGCCACTTGAAAAAGCTGAATTTTTTAATGAAGCCCATGAGAAATGGAATGTCGTAGGAAGTGTCTCTGTTCTTGGCAGATTCTTCGCCGTCGTCGTCATCAGAAGAATCTGCGTGAGCAGACCACAAATGAAGGCCACGCTCTTCCGGTGTTCCTGGAAATAATAAGAAAATTATTTTCAATGAAATTTTCCGGTGAAGCGGAAATGAAAGATTTTGCTTGATTTCCTTTTTATACCTGGTATCGTATTGTCCAGGAAGAATCCCAACACCCCTGCGACAAACATGCCGGTGCTTAATAAAATGCTGATGATTTGGTCAATGCTCTCAACTCCCACTTTGATAACCCCCTTGTTGTTATCCATCCACTGGGAAATCACCAGTCCAAAGAAGATGGAGAAGCCAATGATGAAAATATTCCTGGCAGAGTTGAGATCCACACCTTGAAGATTTGAGAGTCCAACAGCAGTAACGGTTGCAAAGACAACACAGAAGATTCCGCCCACGATTGGTTCCGGTATGCAGATGAAGGCAGCGCCGAATTTTCCAATGAGAGAAAACAAAACCATCAAACATCCAGCGGCCTGGATGACCCTTCTGGAGCCCACTTTTGTCACGCTGATTGCTCCAATGTTTTCACTGTAGGAGGTGGTTCCATTTGAAGTGCCAAATACTCCGGCGAGGACGCACCCAACGCCTTCCATGAAGATTCCTCTGTTAATCGCATGTTTTGGTGGTGGTCTCGCTCCTGTTTTCGTGGGTTAATTTTACAATTGCTTAATTAGTAAGACATAAAATTAATAATTAAAATTAATTATCATTTTAGTAACTGTATTTCTAGTACCGGAAATCCGGGCACACGCATAGTAATCGCCTATAGACTCAATAGCTCCAGCAATGACTCCAGACAGGATTCCAAAAACGGCGCCTGCAGTGATTGTTGGAATACCCCATTGGACTGGAAGGTAATAAAAATGTCATTGTTTATACATTTACATTACAATTAATGAAGAATCATTGATTTTGTTCTGCTTTGGTGACTTACAAGGATAAGGAATGAAGAGCCATGAAGACTGCGTGATAACATTGAGCTTTATATCGGTCCTGCCTGGATTTCCAGGTTTGAGAACATCCGTGGCTGTTAAAATCCCACAGAGCACCCAAGCAATCAGGATGGTGAGAAGAACCTAAAAATAGAATTTGAGGGTTATCATAACTTCGACCTTTGCTATTTTTAGTTGAGCTCATAGCAATTCGACCCTGTCTGCATTTTCCAATCTCCAATCTTTACATTAAATGTTCACGTGTGAAGTGGAAGTGAACAAACAAGACAAAGTCCCATTCAAATCAATATTTTGTTTCATTTTCATTCACGTCGCCCTTTTCAAGAATCAATAATATTACCAAGAACAAAGAACAATCGCGTCTCTGATAGAAATGTCATTGTCATTCTATGATTCTACTAATGGAAGAATTCCTACTGCAAGCAAACAAGTGTGTACCATACACGTTAATAATTATCAATAATAATTGCTGAGCAGACACTTACAGGAAAGACTTGGAACACGGGGTAAGACGGGCGCTTTCCAGAATTGGTCACAAATGGAATTGTGACATTCACATTGCGTAAATACTGGGAGAACAGCACAATGAGGACAATTGTCCTGAAAAATAAAAAATAAATCATTTTTTTTCTTATCATCCATCATAATCACAATCGCTTGAAACACAAGGGAAATAATCATGTTATTATCGGCTATCGATTAATTGTTTATTTACAAGCACCAAAACTTTAGCCAAAGCTCCAGCTTAACTAACACCTTGTGTCCATTCTATTACAGATATTTAAAGAGATTTTCTGAAATGGTCAAAAAAAAATTAATTCACTTACAAAATAGCAATACCCCAGTTTGATGACGCATGGATACCTGCGACGTGAAACAAGGAGAGACCCAGAAGAGCAATGGCAGGAGCCACGGTCATTGGAGTGATGTACTTCAGGAGCAACCCAACGATCCCTGTGGAAAAATTAAATGTTTTTAACCTATTTTGCCAAATGGTCACACTATTTTTTACCTTATCTTGAAATAACTCTTTAAAATGTTTGTTAATCTCTCGGTTTGGAGGGCAAAGGGTCATAATATAAAAACTTGTTAAAACGTAAGCAAAAATTATTTTTTTAATTTTTGTGTGAAATCAGAAAAGTTGAGAAGGTTGAGTTGAGAAGCATCATGATACGTGACATTTCATGACCTTTTGCTTGTTTCCTTACTGCTTGCTACTACACTACGAATTGTTTGACGACTTTGACTCATAAAGAGATTAATTAAAGTCACGTCACGTCAAACGGGCGATAATTTTTTTATGAATGGTGCTACTTTAAAAAAAAATCTTTCCATTAGACGAATAAATCAATCGTGAAAAAATGTGCTTTCTTTCACATACCAAAAAATCCAATGGCCACTTCCACCAACGACGCGACAATGATAGCCCCCTGAATCTCTCTGATTCTTCGTTGCCAAAGTTCAGTTCTCGCTTCCGGGGTTAAGGCACTGATCACCGAGATCGGTGGACATTTCCACTCGGGCTGGTTGAGAATCGCCAGAGCTGGCACAATGAAGGCAAAGCTTCCTCCCTGGATGATTGGTAACCGGGTTCCAAACGTGCTTTGGAGCAGTGTCACTATTCCAGAGACGAACATGATGGTGGAAATGATTTGTGCCCGGGCTGGATCGTCTTCCAAGATGCACATGGCTGGACAAAGAATAAACGGGACGGAAACGGTGCCTCCAGCCATCATGATGTAATGCTGTATTGGGGAAATGTGAGATTTTTCTTACAATGACCGTTAAATAAAAATGAGCGTTAATGAATAAAGTGACACCAACCTGGAAGCCCAAGAAGATCGTTAAGTACCATGGCGGTTCGTCGTTTATGGCATAAAACAAAGAATTATCGTCTTTTCTTTCTAGGCTGTCTGAACTAGTGGAAGTGGACGCTACGACGTCCTCCACGCTCTCATTTGGTGCTCCACCTTTTTCCTTTCCGGGCACCTGAAAATTGTGCCGTAAGTTTTCTCTTAATTGCTCGCTCACCATTATTAAAATGAAGTAAAGAAAAAAGTTTCCTTTTCAGGAGAAAATGAAAAGCGTCTTTTCTGTTCTGGAGAATAAATCTATTTGCTAATAACCAGTGTCAGGACACGGCTCTTTTATACATACATGTGGACATTTAATCGCCATTCATGAATCAAAATAATATAATGATATCATTTTGTCGCCTGCTTTTGTAAACAGAGTAACAATCTGACATGAGTTGACATGGGTGGTCGTGGTCGACGGTCGTCTGTGTACAGATCAAGTAAGTCAATGTATAATTTATTGCAAAGTGGACAACTATAAAACTCGTTTCAATACGTATGTACTTAACATTTTACATTTCGATTTACTTTTTCTGTGGAAAAATGCGTTTTCGCTATAAAAATGTTTGCAATTTAATTCCTAAATATCTTTACATTGGCATAGAGCATGAGTACATTAATATGACGTTAAAAGTATTTTATTGATTTGTTTTGATGGAACTGTAGTTGGTTAGCTGGAAGCAGGATGCACATGAAGCTGGAAGTAATGTGACAGTGACATGTTAATTGATAATTAATTGATAATTAAGCAGAAATCAGAATAATCAATTCCGTGAATGCGTCTATTACGTTGTTTGTTAAGAGACAACCAAAACATTTAGATGTCACGTCACCAGTTTTAGGTACAATTTTCTATATAAATATTGTGAATTAGTTAAGAGCCCGAAATAAATAAACAATTTTAGGATAATAATGATGATTTCCCATATTTCATGTCATCAACATAAAGATAAGCACCCGGCTCAATTGAACTCACTCGACTTTTACAGCCTGACACTTTTCCAGTTTTTAATAATGTGCAAATTACTGAACCATGAATGAAGAATGTTTCATTTAAAATTGATAACACTGCAATCATGAGATCAGCATGAATTAACATGGACAAAACTGACTTTAGCTAACTGAATTAAACTGGAATTAGATAGATTTCGAGGAAGATTCAATTCTCCGCATTTTCCTACATCAATAAATCAAATCTAATCATCAACTCCACTTTGGCATCTCAGTTAAATAAATCTGTAGTGCAAGCAAATGCAAATTATGCAAATGAGGCCCTGCCCTTTACTGATGCAGAGGTTACATCTTTTCACGGAATACGGAATGTCACCTTTGTTCCAGTTTTTCTAATGAAAATTTCATTATGAAATCATTACCACACAGAGACGTCATAGACACATATTTACTGGTGTCAAATTGTCATTGCAGATCGAAATGATATCATAAAATTGTAATGATAACACAACGGTTATATAAGGACGCTGTTCACTGACCTATTTCATTTCATTTCAATTTCGCCTGTTGTTGTGGACAAATGTGTGAATTTTAATTATGGTCACAATTAGGTAGTTTAAGTGACTTTCAGTTTCAAATTCCCGAAGAATTGTGAATACTGTTGAGTCGATCGACTTTCCTTGTCCACTGACTTTCCACGTGTTCCATGGAACTGAATTTTTATGTTAGGTATAAAAATGGTTTAAAATAACGAATTTGGTATTCCACTCCCATAAAGTCGGGTGGAGTGGGTAATTTTTACACGTAAACACGTAGGCACCTAAATACACGCACATGACGCACATGCATGATTTTGTCTTATCTTTACTATTTAAAACTCATTTATGTCAAACTCTAAAATTTAGTCTAAAGTTCAAACGATGGAAACTTGGATGCTTCAGCAAGGATTGACTGACGCTGATAAGAAAAAGCAATTCACCTTTTAATTGCCCAAAGATTTAGATTGACTGATAGTGAAGTGAAATGTGAAACATTCATTAAAAATACTTTGGTTATCTTTATTAATTAAGCAAGAATTAAATTCCATGTGTCACATTGAGATCATTCGCCATTTTAAATGACAATATTAAAGCGTAAATGAGGTTTATTAGGTTCATTAAGTGAGCAATGTGCCCTTGATTCTTGATTTGATCAGTTTCATATTGGTTAAAAAAATAAATGATCAAATCAAACCCTGACCAAATGACCACTGACCACAGTGAATAAAAATATTGTAACGCAAATGATAAATCGTAACCCAAAAATCTTCGCTTTGTAAAAAAATAGTAAAAAGTAAAAAAATGAAAATAAATTTTAAAAAACATAAAACATTTTGGCGACTCACCTCGTCCGGATTAACTTCCAACGCAGGATTATCCATAATAATCTGTTGCTGTCACGTTTTGTTCGTGAAATGCTGTAAAGTTTGAAAATGTCATTTTATAAATTTGATGTTGCATTATAAGGAAATTACGGAACAAAAATGTGCAAAAATGAACGAGAGTAACGAGACCGTTATTTTTGCTTACATGCAGACACATAGAAAAGAATGCGCCACTACATTTCATTATAAAAATGATAATAAAAACATCATATCAAGTCAAGTCAATAAACTTATGATGTCTGTTTAAAAAAATAAAATGTGAAAATATTTAAATGTATCCTTATATACAAACAACAAACAATAAAGCCAATAACCAAATGTGAAACCTTTAATGGCTTTTCTGTGGATTACCGAGCTCAATTTTCGTAATGTATTTTATTTTCCCTTTGCTGCACAAAACTAATGAATGTGCATGTGCATCAAATATTTACGAGCAAGGTTAATTGCCTCATTGCCTCTACTTTTTTATTCAAATTTGATTGCTAATGTTCATATTGCTTCAAAATTAAAGATTAGATTTTTAACGTCAGACCTAAGTAATTCAGGACTAAAAGTAAAACCTGATTAAAATAAAATCTCTGTCTCCTCTGTGGCATCTTTATCTTAACCAGCTAATACCGGTTTTGTATCAAGAGGCACTGGACACACAGAAATGAACAGAAATTCTTTACCTGAAACAAGGGACCTCGCACACCTCGATGAGGCTCTCGGTTTAATTCCACGAAATTCCTTCATGTGACATTATTATCTGAATTCGTAGAATTTCTCACTCTCACAATATAAAGTTAGATATTGTATGAATCTCCTATTAATCAAGGGAGGTTTTGTTTGTATTATTTCTCAATTGGAACTAAATTGCAAACCTATGAGAAAAATAACTCTGAGCACTTTGTTCACTCATAAATACACAGAAAAGACAAAATTGACTTGTTCCGCTTTCATTACGTAATGGCTGACTGACAGGATTCAAGCTTGGACAAGCAGGAAATCTTTGACTTATTGACAAACAACGGATTGACTGATGCGACATAACACAACAAAAAAGAGCGTTAAAAGTCGTTAGAATCGAAATGTGCGAGACTTCATCATAAATGTAAAGTTTGCAAGAATGTACATAGGTACATGCATAGGACTTGGCATATGTTGCAGAGGAATTCCTAAATTATGCAGAGGAGGAGGCAACAGGTGAATTTTACAGGTAATAACCAGGTGCGTGAAGGGAGTTCGATTTGAGAGAAAATGCCTTTCGCTTTTTCACAAAGGAAACTCACTGACACCACTAGATAATTATAGAACTGAAAACTCAACTGAGAGAAGCGCAGTGACTAGTTTGGTTGTTCACCATACCAAACGCAGTCAAGTACTGGCAACAAACGAAATGTGTTGAACAACCCAAATAAAATAATGCGAGCCATAGCCAAGGATTGTGAAAAATTCATTTTCATAGATATTTCATTTCATTACTATATGAAGCTGAAGCATTTGCAGAGTACAGACAGACAAAGAGTTGAAGTTGAGCATCTACAATATCAAATCTACCATTTACAATACAAAATCACATTGTTACTTTACTAACCCCCTAAAGCCTTACAAATCCCAAAGTTGGTTCATTTTCATGCGGCAAATAATCACGTACGATACGAAGCTTTTGTAGACTTATTCATTGTATTTTCATTTTCATGCTTGATGCTCAAATGTGGCATCTTGGCCCATTCTGATTCCTGTAGAACACAACAACATCACTCACTACTATCACATCACATCACCTACTACAGATATCATTTTCCTGACTCTGAGTTTGAGTTCAACAGATTCTTTTCAACATGCTTTGTATTTTATTTTAAACTTTGATTAAAAGTTTATTCTCAGGGCGTACATGCAAAACGGATACACTTTAACAGAACAGACGAAGTGAACCCATTTACCTGACGTTACCTAATAAAAATAAATAGACAAGGATTTATTTACTTATTTACTTACTTACACATGTAAACTCCCACCCATCCTGAAGCCCTCCTTGAAAATTATTGATTTAAATACTAATAAAATTACAATAAAACAATATCATAAAGATGAAAGATATGAAATGATATGAATCCATTATTTATATTTTTTAACTGAACATGTTTTATAATTCATTTCACATGAACCTACTCATATTTAAGAGGAAAAAATAATTTTTAGTAATCACTAATAAGAATGAATAATAAATCCGTAATTTATTGCAGTGTGTAATCCCACATAAGGTACCAAATAAGGTTGATTTAAAAATTGGGATTTAAAATTTAATTGAATAATTAATTTACCCCAGCCAGCAGTTATGTTTGGTATTTATATCCGTGATGCTATGCGGTTACAAAGAAAATCATCACGAAAAGATGGCTAGTAGTAACAGTAAGTAATAACATCGTGTGACATGACGTGGCGTGACTGGACAAGTTTTACAAGACTTGGCAAACTCGCTTTCTGCAACTTGATTATTCATAAATCACATTAATGACAGCTTGCTGACTGACGTAATAATTCGAACTATGAATTTATTCCACAGGATTCTTTTATACTTCCTTTATTAAATAATTAAATATCATGAAATGAAGTTTTTTATTGCAAATTGTAATCATGATTTGGATGCAGTTATGTAGTAAAATGTAAATTCGATTTCGTTCGAAAATGACAAGCAATACTTAAAATCAATGTACAACGTGTTTCAAAGTTAATTTAGTTGAGTTGAGTTTAGTTAACAGCAAATTCAAAAAGCAATGCAAATGACCTTGGCAAATATATATAAAAAATACATTCAGCAAATATGTACCACTATTTATTCGTTTCACGCTTTTCAGTTTTTATCACTTTCCTGTCAATCACTAAACAATACTTACAATAACAATCAGAGATCTGCAAATTTGCATATGAATGGTGGATTGGGTTAAAAGTGAAAAAGCAGGTAAAACACTTTTATTCTGTCGGGTAAATCTGAAACACAATTTTCATTTTGATCAGTATTCCACTAGTGTAATTTAAAACTCCGTGACCGTGCATTAAACTGTTTCCAACCAGAGTGACCTAGACCAAATCCCCACGTGTGTAGTTTGAATAAGTTTTATTTAATTTAAAGGTATGCGATAAATGTATGTTAAGAAACTCAAATTAAATGTTGGCAACAGGACAAATTCTTAGAGGAAGTCGGGTGATGAAAACGAATAAAGTTTTTAGTTATACTTTAAATGTATGTACAATTAAAAGTGCTAATCATTATGTTTACCTTTGACCATAAAACATGTTTCATAACTGGAAGCAGCTCCGTTCCATCCTTTAATGAAATTTTTATGACAAAACATTATGAAAATGTAAAATTCAATTATGACACGATACTAGAGGCTGGCAACTTTTACCTTATTGTTGGCAGGTTTAAAAAAAGTGTTAAAAATTAAGTGAAGCTAAATTATAGGATAAGTGCGACATGGAGTTTTTGCAATTTGGGCTCCGCTCCTGCCTAACTTGCAATTATCATTTTTATTTCTTTTGTGTCATTAAGAGACGAGGATGTTAATGTTGCAATTTCTGCACTAAAAGCTACTATACACACATACATAGTGCAAAGCAGTGCTAAATATAAACGTGCCTCGAGGCAACAAATAAAAAATATTTTTATTAGGCATACCAAGTCATTGAAAGTGTTACAATGTTAAACAAGAAAAAAACCAACGTTTTTACTAGCAGCGCATCATATCATATAATGAGAGAATCGCCACAAGAAACATCTAATTTTCAAACCATGACCAAACTTATTTTTCAACGTGTTTAGTAATGTAATCTAAAATATGATTATGATAAGGATTCGGTGCTTAACCGTCTTGGTAAGTAAAAGATAAAAATAGGACAGGCACAGAGTAAGAGTAAAGCAGTAGCCAATAAGAGCATCATAATTATGTTACTTAAATACATACGTTCCGGTATTTCAATTTACTACACATTACAATTACATGAATGCAGGTAAAGGAATTAGAGACACAATGAGATTCAATTTGCACGTTTGCCATTTGTCATGTCATTTCATAGGTATCGAATTTCATGTGAGAAAAATGTGATTTAGCAATAGTTTGTTATTTGCAGAAAATTAGTCGCAGTCGATGTTGCGGTGATTTTCCAAAGAATTACCTCATCAAATTTGGTACGGTGAACGCTGTAAATTTGCAACTGGGCACAACAATTCAAATGAATCGATTCATTGATGGATCCTCATTATTTGTCAATAACGCTGAAATATTTACACTTGAGTTCTTGAGTGACGATGAGAGAGTCAAAGAGTAAAAAGTTGGGTTTAAACGAAACAGCGTTACTCTTGTTTGTTTTGGGAGATAATTATTTTATTTAGCACTCGGTTCGCTTATCAATTATGTTCACCATAAATTCATACAGCTGCGTTTGAAACTCGTCTTTTCAATAAGTTACAAATTATAAAGCTCAGTCAATAACACTTTACCAGTGTATAAAAAACTTGGTCACCACCACGTCACGAATTCAATGGAAAAGTTTTTTCTTGTGCTTTTGTCTAGTTTTGAGTTTAATGTCCGAATGACATGAAAGTGCATGATAATGTAGAATTAGGATTAACTTTAACAGATTTACATCTCAGTACATAAAGAAGATGCATATATTGCACCTGGGTAATTATTGAAATGCGGCAGGCAGGAAATCCACTTTTTATAACAATATACGGGATTTCTGGAGCGGAACGAATGTAAAAACAAAGCCACATCACATCATCATAGTGCACAGGCACGCACAACTTGAAAGATTAGAGTAAGTACATTATTACTCGCATCTTTCATTTCATCGTCTTTTTTCGTTTTTTAATAATAAAAACTACCATAATAAAATAATGCAGACAATTTATAATGATGTGAAAGTTTTTACTATTTTCGGTCACATTTTTTTTCCTTTGAAATTATTTTAGAGCTGACTTAAGTAAATGCATGTTATCTGCTCTGCTACGTCATGTCATGGCTTGCCTTGCCACAAATAATTTTCAGCGACAAGTAAATTGCCTTAATTGTTTTTTGTAATGCACCATTTTTGTAAAACTTGACACAGAATTTATTTTTTAAGGTTTACTCCAAATTCTCGTTTAATAGTATGTAAGTATGGCATTGTACAACAGAAAAATTACATTTTCTTTCCGTACTCTATTTTGTCGACAATAATTTCAGCAAAAATTAAATTTCATTTCAATGTCACCTTCATCAACGTCATTCAACTTCATAGTCAACTTGACCTAAAATTCGATGAAGGCTAAATATAATATCTTACTAGAACTACCTACTGCAACTAAAATTAATTTTTAAGTAAATGTTCAGGGAAATTCCTTGAGAACGTGTCACACGCTGCAAAAGCAATCTGCAAAGTGCAATCGCAGTCATAAAATTTTAGTTAAGTAAATATAAAACATGACACGACATTCCAACTAGAGTGTGAATGTAGTGCGTTAGAATTCCATCTAAAACAAACTATAGAAAAGATAAAGTGTGATGAGAGAGTGTGTTGATAATTATCATTATCAAACCATTATAAATTACAATTATTCATCGAAGACAGTTAATTACGATTACATACATTGATTAGATTAACTTGGCACAGGTACTTGTACTTTGTAAAGTAAAATGAATACGAAACTATGATTTCTGAAAGAATATTTTTTACTCTGATGATTGTCATCGTCTTTTATGCGTGGAACATTATTTCCGGTAACTGATGAGCTCCAATGACCGAATACGTGAACTTGACCCTGTCGTATCTGGTTTTGACGGGAACTACCACATCTATCACAGTTCCTGATGACCCACCATGGCAGGTTCGGGGTCCCTGAGAATAAATAAATAATTATGAATAAAATAATTCATATTTAGTAATAGCTAATCAGTTAGTTAATCATGATAATTTTACCTCCAGCGCGAACCAAGCTCTGTAAGCAATCCTGGGGTGGATTGGAATCGGATGAGGGAACTTCACATGAAAAATCTCCTTCCGCTTTACAATCACATTGCTGTATCGGGCTTCACCCAGTGACGCAGAGGTCTCGGAAAGGTCATCCTTCAGCAGCTTGATTTCAATGTTGTAGGACGCATTGTCCTTGCCGTGTGGTCCGTAAAAACCGAAACTCACAATGGAGATGGGTTGGTCGACCACGAATTTGTTGTACCAGCCCGACGAAAGGTCGACGTACATTCCCTTCATTTCCTCATAAAACACGGCTTTGTAGGCGGAGTAACTTCGCTGTTCGTCACTGAATGGCAAACTGGGCAACAGCGTCCTTTTGAAAAAAAAAAATTCTTTAGAGGTCATTTCAAGGTCAAACGGCAAACGTTTTATTTCATGATATGTATAATTGATATTGATAAGCACCTCGCATCCGGTGTGACCACTTTATGTTGAAGTAGTAACGTGCACTCCTCCATTGTTAAGACTCCAGTTGGAATAACCTCCAAAGCAATGTCCTCGCTGCTGATGACCGGAAAACGAACTAACTGCAGGGCTTCGGAAACCGCTGTCCTCTGGTTTTCCGGTGATGCATTAATTTTCAGTCTGGTACATTCCGATTCCGCCCATCTGCATTGAAATTAAATTGACAGTTTAATCGGTGTATAAAATGTACATATTTTTGTTTTAAAATCCCTGCTAATTTTATTGACCTTAAAATTCCCTGAAAAATGGCCAACTCTGACGCAAAAGTGTCGTCGTCCTTCAGAAAAAGGCAGAGATTCTGCATGGAGATATTGAGAAAATCTTCCTTCTTCATCACAATGTCAAAGTTCCTTGAAACAGATCAATACGTTCCATTCTACAAAAATTCCCTTGATGTTTTAAATATTTTATCTTTTATAACATTTTAGAAATATTTTTCTTCATGAAATTCTCTTTAAAAATTAGGTTGGCCAAGTAGTAACCATAATTTATTTAGTAGGCATTTTAAATTGATAATTAGGTAATAGGTAATTGTTCATACTAATTACCTTCTAAGGAAAGCACACGCTTCGTCCCTGAGTTCCTTCTCATCAAACATCTGCGCAGCTTGGAAGATCGTGACGGCATTGTCGTCAGTGATTTGCTGCTTCAACTGGCACAGACACTCCACCTCCAGCTCGTAAATGTCGTATTTCTTCGCCGCATACAAAGTGGCCAACACATCTCCAGTTGGAAGGTTCCTGTCCAGCTCGCCGAGATAGATAAACTGGAAATCATTAAATAATCTTATTAAAAATATAATTATAATTGTTTCTAGACCTTAATTAATTACTTCTAATAATTTACCTTAAGTAGCGTTTT
This sequence comes from Cyphoderus albinus, assembly GCA_021029165.1. Lineage (NCBI taxonomy): Eukaryota > Metazoa > Arthropoda > Collembola > Entomobryomorpha > Paronellidae > Cyphoderus > Cyphoderus albinus. The sequence goes on from VYYJ01001842.1 coordinate 17,432, forward strand.
GAAAGCCAGAGGCTGAATATCCGGCAGCTCAATCACATCTGCGGAGTTCGAATTCTCAGCAAAGCCTCCCATGAACATGACCTCAAAGACGCTGGAAAACATGGACAGCATGAACTTATGAGCCCTGATCGTTTCCCCCAGCTCAAGCCCATTTTCGCCTCCCACTCGGAAAGCGACATCCGTTAGGAGTCCGTTGTCCAGCAGATGCTTCAGCTTCCCATTAACACCCACACAATTTTTCCTCCAGTCCACAACTGGAGGTGTTTGAGAACCAATGCGGAGCTCCCTGGATTTGGTCACTCCAGCCATTTTTATTCAAGTGGTCACACACAAGACTCTGAGACCCAGTCACTTCCGGAACTTCACCAAAAATTCAAACTCTTAATGTCAGCAAAGTAGAATGAGACACTTTCGACCAGACTGTCCACACGAGACTGAAACAAGGTTAAACGTTTCCGTTGCTCGGCAGTTAAAGCGATAATATGATTTATTTTTGTAAACGAAATCGACCGACACCGGCACTGACAACGCAACGACAACTCCAACAAAAACGAGTACGAGCAGCAGCTGCGTGATATAAATCTTTCTTTAAGATAAGATACTTTTAATATCTTCATGTGCCACCGCGACCGCCTTAACCACTGCCACCCTCTCTGACTCTTGAAACACTTTAAAAATAATTTTCTCGGGTGATATTAATAATTCGACCTTTCACATTTGAATATCACGATCACGTAGTACAGCGATGGTTTTTCCTTTCTTTATGTAAGAATTTAATTGGAATCTAAAAAACTTTCACTGTATCGTAACGTAAGCCACCTTGACTAATGAATATCTATAAATTCCGCGTAACCTTCAGAATACGTCTCTTGATAGCCCATTTGTTAAGAAAGTCTTTGACATTGCTGGCGTTGTGAAAAAAACGTTTTTATTTTATTTTTATTAACACTGTAGTGCTCTGCTTGTTTTGGGGTTAAGTGGGATTTAAGCGATTTTCTGTAATAGATCGGCAATTGGATTTTTACGATATCGTGACCACGAACCTTGGAACTCTCAAAAGTGGAAGTTGAAACTGCCAGTAGGAAGAATTAAAATAAAGTAAACTGATGCGTGTCCCCACTCCCCTTTCTATACGTTAAATACAGCGTATTTTTACACTAAATACGTTTACACTTTTATTAGACTATTTTTTTCAGAGGTATGCAAAAGTAGAAAAAAATTGAATTGCGAAGAAAGTTGTAAAACGTGGTGGTAGATACTTCATAGTAAATGAAGATTCATCTTGTTTTCTTTTCTTATAAAAATTGTTGACATGATGGGCTCTTGGAATTCATGTACTAGTATTTACATAGAATTCTTTTATGTTTGTACCTATGTACATTTACATAAGACGTAGAAAATTCGAATCTGCATAATATCAGAATTTCCCTTTTTTATATGTAGTAAATAGAAGCGCATGCAGCTACGTAAGACTGGATGGATGCAGTTGAAAAGCGATAGGCAAAATGCCATTTTCCATTACGTTCCATCTAGCAAAGGCTCCATTTTATTAGAAGATAACGCAAACAAGCAGCAGTATCTTTCCGTTTCAGAACATCACCACCGATTCTCGAGCATCTGTGATGTCAGTAGAGTAATGTGATGTGATGATGCGATGCTGAGTTTCGGCAAAAGACACCAAGTCTATGAGCAGGAAGTTGATGCATCACGATCACCCTGCCCAACAAACCCGAACCCGACACAAAGGAAACGACGCAGGCACAGACGTAAACTCAAACCTATGTAAAGAAAGCGATGCGATGCGCAATGAAATGTTTTTCAGTGTGATGTAACACGTTTCCACGAGCAAGCAGTGAAAACAGAATTTTTGCAAATTGGTTATGGTTATCCTTCCACGTGACCACGCAGAGTCGAGTAAAAGCGTGTAAAAAGTTCATCGCGTAGTATTTGCACGTTACATGTAATGTGAGCGACTTGTGCTATTTTAAGATTTTTCCACAAACACTCAAAGATCTGCTTGATGCAAAAATTCTCCGTGAAAAGCTTTCTCATGGTCCATATGATGGCTTATCTATCACTGCTAATAAATTGATGTTCATGGCTCTAAATTGGCCAACGAATTTTTATTTAAGATTATTTTAACGAAAATGAGAAATTGACCTAAAAAGACATAACAAACGTTAAATTTAATTATTTTAAAAAAATAATTGATAATTACTGAGAAATAGGAGGAAAATTAGAAAGCACAGATTTCCGATCCTTAAACTGAGGCAGATCTCTTGGAATGACATCGGGAATTGGAGGAGGTAAATCTCCTCGGTAGCTAGCGTACTGAGGACGGTTAAAGTTAATTGATGGCGTTTTTCTTTCCGACCTCGGCACCAAACTGAATGCCCCAATACTTGTGGAAATGGCTTTTCCATCGTACGTCAGAATACTTCCGGCTGGAGGAGGCTCAATGCGGGGAATAAATGGGGCGTCACCTCCACCGCTGCCTCTGCCAGAACTTCGTCTTGAAATGCTCAGTGGACCCCCTGCTTGTCGCCTGGTTCGGATTCGGATGCCTTAAAGCATGAAATTCAAAATTTAATGCAGAGCAAATTCAACAATTAAATGAAAATTAATGCATTTAGTAAAAAAAATTAATACCATAGTTGGCTTCCTGTAACCTTGCATTGGTTGGACTACTAGCAGACACTTCCCACAGAACAAGGCTAATTAGCAAAATTTTCCAAGTAGAAATCATATTTAGTAAAATTAAGCTAAAAACCTCTTTTGCTGCAAAGAAAGGCTATCAAAAAAGAAAATCTTTCGATGAGGGAAGTCTCGTCTTGTCTCGTTTTTACAACCAGGCAACTTGCACTGAACAACTGCACTGTCCATTATTTTATGCTCGCTGGCAAAATTTCTGCCACTGCCCTACCTCTCGATCACCTTCTTCTTAGGGAAATAATATCCACTAAGACATGAATTTGCATATCATGATATTATTATTATTATTACTATTATTATTGTAAAGGACAAAGGAATTTCGTCAAAGCAGTTTTTTATTTAGTAGCAAGCAGAACAAAAAGCGATGCTTTTGACTTGCCAAATATTCTCATCTCGTCACACGGTTATCCACAGGGAAATTCTTGCCAATAAAAAATTGTCATTTTGATCGAAAAAAGGCAGGGCTGTGGAATCTATTAATAAGTCGTAAAATCTCTTGGCTTGAGTTGCGGATTGCCTCGGGCTGTGCTGATTGAAACCACTGAGTCATTCTCATTCTCATAAACTTGAGAAGATGAAATTTCCAGCCGAACTAAAACATCCACAGGAGGTAGGTCGTGGTGGCATGAATCAACTTCTTACATCCGCATCAAATGTGGATGTGACGCATTTTCAAATCTAAACACGGATCATGAAGCTGTTTTGACCACGCCAAAAAAATACTGACCATTACAAAGTCAAGTGGAAATAAATTATTTACAAATGGTTTGTTCGGTTTTTATTATTCAGCGCAGGCGATATTTGTTCAACAAAAACAAAAATGTGTCAACAAAAAGCTTACTAATTCATTACATGCGACAATAATGTCTGGCTTTTTAACACAACTTTCCTGTTTGTCATCTTCTTACTAGACTAGATTCGAAAACAAAAACTTTCTTTTTGAGAATTGTATCTTTTCTTAAACGTTACACTACATACATCATGGTTAGTAGATTTCAACCTCAATTAAAATTAATCTTTTACATACTTCGTAAATGCAATCTCAATACAATACAAACTCAAAGGCTCTTCATTAAACGCAAAATAATACATCCTTAAATAATAGTTAAAATTAAATCATCACAAAACTATAACCTAAGACAGAAGAATAAATTGATGACTAAAATATCTACTGGTTTTTTATGCTCTATTTCGTCAACCATAACTGGTTTTTCCAGAGCAAATTACAAAATCTTGTTTGAAGTATTAATAATATTCTGATTAATATTAGACACAGGTATTTCAGTGAGATTTTACAAAAGTTAATCAATAATAATCATTCCTTTAAAATTTACATAGTCCATAATGAGAAAGGCAAGCGAAGAAAGTATAAAAATGCTGGTGATGGTGCTGGCTTTTACTAAGCAATCAGAATCACGATTGTTTAAAAAGCAAAGGAGTTTTCTCGCTGTTATCACGGTCACGAGTTACACTTTCACTTTGCTGGCCGCTTGGTCCTCCTGAATGAAGCTGTGGCTGACTCTGGAAAAACGTCCGGTTCTGAAGGGTAACGGAAGCAGGGGGATTCGACGAATTCCCGAAAACTGCGGGGTTCATTGTACTTCGGCTTGAGCGCCGGCGGGCATGCTAAAAAGAAATGACAAAGTCACCATTTAATAAAGAATTCCGAAAATGTAAATTAAATGAAGAATTCTGGGGGTAATTACCTCGATATGGTGTAGCTCATGGAGGTACAACGCATCTAAGCTCATGTCAACCGCGTTAGCCTCAACCGTGCTAAATTCCTGATTCGTTAGGCGAGGATGACCGAAGCCAGTCGTGGGATTGGGATACTGGGCGAAACTATTTGCAAAACTGAACGTGTTGTTGTACGAAGTCAAGTGTGAATTGAGTCCGCTTTGATTCAGCCTACAATATTAATTAAAACATTGCATTGTGAAATAGATAATTAAATTGGGAGTGAAAATCATGTATGTAATTATCTTATTCTTACGCGGCAGCAACACCCCTTGGCGTGTGTAGGATAGGTCCTTCATGCCGACTCAAAACACCTCTGAAGGACCCCTGCATTAAACTATTTCTTTGCTGACTTGCTCCTACCACTGACGTGTAATTGCGTTGACTCGAACTTTGCGGCTCTTGGTCTGTTGGCTGAGGCGGCGGACTTGCGGCATACATCGACTGCTGCTGCAACTGCATTCCATTCGCGTTCATCAGATAGCTCGCGACGACATTGGAATACTGAAAGAAGTATTTTAAAATTATTTTTTTTATAATTAAGGTTTGAAAGTGGCAATTTTAAGAATCCTTCCTTAATCAGTTTTGTAATTTACCTCATTTCCCAGTGAAGAAATAGAATTGAGAGACGCGAAGAGCGGATTCTCCTCCTCCAGCGTTGGTAAATTCACGTCCCGAACAGCTCGTTCTTTTAAGTTGGTGATGTAAGTTCCAGAATCTAACGGAGGCTGCCACTCCGGATTCGTGTGGGTAAAGTGAACAAGGGAAAGCTCAGTTTTGCCATTCTCAGCCTAAGTTGACAAAAACACATTTATAATTATTACAAATGTAATAAATATTAATTCTCAATAACAGTTCAAATTAAATATTGTTTATAATCTTGCCTGGTACGAGTTTTTGGGTGGGATCTCTGAACCATCCATGTCATAGACGGAAGCTTGCCATGAAGGATTTCCATGCTTTCTCACATCCATCTGAGCAAATGAACAGACATCCCCTACGCCAACAACTTCCACAGTGAAGTTGCGGTAGAAGTCCACTATATCTAATGACTTTTTTCGAAGGTAAAAAATTAGAATCAGCGGTGTCACAAACGGAGACACGAGTTCTTCCAAGAGGTACACCTAGAAGCATCAAATAGTGAACTAATCAGAAACTATTTTTTATGTAATCTCTCTAAGCTTAAAATTCTCTTTATAATTAACGAACTTACCGCTTTATACTGAAACAACAGTGCAAACTGGTCTCTGGTTCTTGAAGTATGGGCCTTGCCCTTCCACTGGTCGGGAAAATAATGAATGTGTGCTACAACGGCCGTCAAAAGTCGCTCAGGACACCAGACCAAATGCTCATCGGGAATTAGCGTTCTACATGAAGTGAAATGAAATTGTAATTTCTGTAAACGGCATGATTATAATCTTACAGGCAGCAAATAAATGACTTTTCTACCTGCAGCCTGCCGTTATAATTCCCATGACCGTTAAGAGCAAAAGCACGTGCTCTACTGTTAGCACATCCTCATCGTAAACCGTGAGCACGGACAGTGCTGCGAATATTGCCCCAGCCACAAACATTAGGTTCCTTTGAAAATTTCAAATAACTTTAATTAGCTTCGTATTCAATTCAATCACTCTAAAATCGTACTTAACTGATTGAAAATAAAAGCTTACTGAGCCACAATGGTGAGTAGAGGAGTGGTGAAGATTCCCATGTATTTAGCGGCAGGTCTGTACGCTCTAACTAATCGCGCATTTATTTCATGCTCTAATTCATTAAAATGTCGCAAATAAAGCCGCCCGTAAAGTGACCACTTGCGCATGCCCAGTGTGCCAGGTTCACGTTTGACAACCTACAATAATAATCAACATTAATTAATTGTTCAACAAAACAAGCATTTATAAATCAATTCAACATGCTTTTAAAATTCTAACCTCTGCATAATTGAAGAAAGAATACAAAATTTGCCAGAGGAAGATGACTGGAGACAAAATGAGATTTGCGAGGCCCACCCACAAAATTCGCTTGGACAAAGAATTCGCGAGCTCTTTTCTTTTGGCAACTTTTTTATAATCTTCTCGTAAATGCCAACTATTCTCAAAGGGAGCCCACGGTCCCCCTATTTGAGAGATAAATCATAAAGCACGATTAAATAAATTGTTTCTCAAGAACTTATTCAAGATTACTAAATAATTGAAAATTACTTACAAAAGAGGAGCATTTCTAAATTGAACTTCATTCCATGCGTTAGGAATACTGATTCTCCTATCAATGGGAAATCAAACTTGATCGGAAGTAACGTTTTGTTCACCATTGCCACCATGTAATTTTTAAATCTGTTACATAAAAACAATATCATTTACAAACACCGGAATGATTTAACTTTCCTAATAAAATGAACCAATTTTTATAGTCTTTGCAAATCTACCTAAGAATCCTATGGTATATATCCAGCTCTGTTAGATCTGGCTTGTGAATGCACATTTGTTGGTCTCGCTGGACATCACGCAACTTCTTTTGAACATCGTACCAAGTTAAATTGTCCAGTTCGCACTGCAATTAAGTGACACATTTAATTATAAAAATACAGTGTGTCTAGATTCATTTTAATTGTCCAATTAATAATTTGCTCACATCTTGTATTCCCAATGCCGTTCTGTAGAAGGCACGAATTTCCCAGTTGTAAATAATATTGTAGATTACAAAGGCGAGGCGGGTGAGCCAGAAGAAAAGCGCCACCAGAAGAACTATCCACATGTGGAAGTCAATGTTCGCCACACACTCGCCAATAGGATGAACGGCATCGGCAATTGAGACCTTGCCGTTTACCGAATGATCCGGCGGCTTATCCCTATTTAAGAAATAATTATGAAATAATTTTCTATTTTGAAATCACTTAACTTAAATTTTAGCCGAGGAATTTACTTAAATAAAACGGGATAGTTGACGCATTCAAGAAGGAAGGTTGCAAACACAACCACGAAAATAAACTGGAGTAGTTCGAAAAAGTCTTGTAAAACGATGCAGACGAAGCCGTGCTTCTGGTGGTAGTAATAAATCCGGGTGAAAAATGAGTCTAAATCTTCTACGTGATTCCATCTCGCTGTAAAAAGAGAATTTTTTGTCATTAAAAATTACACTCAGAAATCGAAACTCAGTAAAGTAATTAATCAGATTTGACTGGACTTGACTTTCACTTACTTTTGTTGTGCTCAGGTACGACGTGTACCATGAGATTGTGATCGCTAGGAGGGTAATTGTCTTCATTTCCCGATTCCAAATCATTCTGCCGCCCTTCTTGATAAACCAGAGACTGGTAACCGACCCTGTCCATTCTTAACCTGCAATTATATAAGTAAATTGAAAATAAAAATTACACTTTTTACTCGAATTAGCGTACAACATTAAATATACTTTAGTTTTAATTTTAATCATTCCTTTCCAAGACTAACCCGTCTCCTATTTTCTTCAGCTTGACTAAACTATCTCCCATTTCAAGACTGAGTAATTAAAACTATTAAAACTGTGATTTCAAGATTGATTCAATTTGCATCAGACGCAATTGATGACTATGCATGAGCATTGACTAATGTATGAAAAAAATCTGCGTAGTGATGTGATGTAAAGCGATATGCTTTTACACTCGATAAGCTTTTACGTTCGTCTTATCATGAATATCGTATGAATGATTCTAACTGAAAAGTTATACAGCCGCATCCACTGCTCATAAAACATGAACACGAGCTGCGATAATGATAATAATGATTCGCGTTTTAGGTAAATTTCGCATTTTCAGTTCCATGCACTTTCCACAATCCGCATCATCACCCATTCAGTGAGTGAGCACTGGCACTGTATAGCGCTGCTCTGAACTTAAATGTAATCATGGTTCAAAATATAATATGATTATATGATGGCGATAATAATAATAACGATGTGTTCCATTTCTCATCTGTCGCATCGCCCCGATGTCCCCAGCATATGATAATGTGTACCACATATATTACGTATAACATAAACATTTACAAACAATAACAAAATATAATCCTTTGTCCCACAAATTTTGCACGCTGTGACTGATAAACGATATTACGATAATCATGCATGAGAATTGAGATAAAAAGATAAGGTGCCCCATAATGTGTTGGGTTCCAGAGTTCTCTCTGGATAGCGCTCCAAATCGAATTTAACTGACGTTATAAAACAACAATGTCCAAACATGTTTTTGTTTATCCGGAATTTCTCGAAATCTTGTTTTTAACCCTATTCCATGATGGCATTGGTTTATTTGCTTATTTACGGTTCTAATGACGAAAGTGGAAAGTGACATGAATGAAAATGTTTTTAAGCCTTCCTAGGTCTTTGTCACAGTCACATTCACATCACATCAGAAAAGAGATAATGAGAGATAATTTGACTTGATTAACTCTTTAGGCTGGTATGGTTACTTTTCCTTACAGTATTTAAAATGGACATAACGAGGTACGGGACAAATTCATTTAACATGGAAAAAACAGCTTTGCCATGAGAAGGCCACTTTTC
>VYYJ01001843.1:0-26413 GCA_021029165.1 Cyphoderus albinus
ATTAATTAGTAAAGGGAACGGAAAACATGTGGAACAATGCAAAAAAATTCATTCTTGTAAACTTAACTTGTAAAAAAATTATTTGTCCATGTAACAATAAACTACAAACACCCTTCTGTAGGGTCTTCAAAAATGTAAATGGGGATTGAAATGTCAAGTTGCAACGAAAACTTTCAACATAATTTGAAATTGAAAGGTTTGGAGTTGTTTCTGGGATAAATATATATTTTATACGATTGCGCCTCTTTGGTTAAAATAGTGCAAGATGACACTCGGTAGGAATGCTGATGAAACTATAGATTTTTGGTGCGCCTCTCCGGGTATTAAATACGTACACCTGGTCTTTTCTCTGGTCCCGATGGAATATTCATTGTTTTGTTTCAGGGTATCGTCCATGTGCATATTAATTATAAAATAAACGATAATTACCAAGCGTAAGAATCAATTGAACGAAAAGAAAAAGCGAGGGCTCGCGGGAACATGAAAAAGAATTACACGAAAGACCTATTGATTTTTACAGTTTTCTGCGTAAAATTAAACATGCTTATTAACATGTCAAACTGAGTAGAAATCAATGTGTTAATTACCATTTTCTTACGAGAGACATTCAAGTTTGAATTTAGTTTTACTGTTTTTCATTTGGAAGTCACAACGTCTCAGCTTTTCACCATGAGCGGCTCATTTTGTTTTCAATACAGAATTAATATATATCAGTAAGTTTTTTTTTTTAAATCGTCGAGTTGAAGAGTTGAAGTTTGGGGTGTACAGATAAATAAAAGCGATTGAGTTGATAAACAAGACCGACTATATTTTTTGTGTTTTATTGGGAACAAATCCCTTCGCTGACAATACTTTTTTTTACTCTGTGAAGCATTTCCCCACAAACGAATATCCAGAATACGGTTGGGAAAATCTGAAGTCCCTTCACATTCAACATTGAATGATATTCACTTGACTTCTTCGTTCTCCGCCTACAGTCATTCACCCATATCGGCATCACGACCAAAAAATAGAACCAATGTGCTCAGAAAGTAATACCCTAGTGCCAGAGTGCAATAAAAATGGGAAAGTGGCATTGTTCCTTTCATCTTTTCGTTAGTTAGTATTTCTTCATTAAGTTTACTTTTTTCAGTTTTATTCTCTGCTATATACAGTATTCCTTTACGGCAGAACAAATGGTTTAAAGAAATATTGGGTTAAGCCGAATTCTGCTTATATTCTGTCTCTGTCACACTTACGGTAAGATGCAAACGTAAAAGTTATGGCGTCAAGCATTCTACCTTGTCTCTTTTGTCTGGTTTGGTGGGTTTGTTAGGTACAAAAAAGTACTTTAACGTTATAAGAAAGTTTGTAGATACGAGTCGGCCGATTATTAATGGTTTTGTAAATGTGTGTTCTTACATATTTTAGTACAATGCGTTCTTGTATTTATTATCGTGTAGTTATCACTCTCATATGTAGCATTACCGCTTGCTACCAGTTTATAATGTTGAAAATGCGAGGAGGTCAGAACTAAAATATTTTATTGGTGTTTAGCATAATTTTATTATCAACTTACCTGTGTAATGTGAGTGCACAACAGTCAGGTTGGCGTGGGATGGACAGAGTATCAAACTGTGCTCATTCATGCTTAAACGCGAAAAGAGAGAGAGGGAAGAGGCAGCGTGCATACCAAAGGAGAAATTGGTGTTTAGAATTTAGAATATTCTTGTGTTTTGTGCTGCAAGACAGGTTCATAAACAATTAAATGCCAGATATGAAATATGAATACACGTCATCTAAACTTATTGGTACATTTTAAGTGCCATTCTTACATGTAGGTCTGTATCTTGGAAAGCGTTTTCTTCAGATACTTGTCAGTTTTACTACCTGCAAAACGGGTTAAAAGGGTTCATGATCATAAGACGGGATTCACGCAAGTAAAATACTATTAATATTTTCCGTATATAATCTAAAGAATCTGCTGATTCTATGATACGAGATGTTGAAGGCAAGTTTGATACAAAAAAAATAATTTGCCCGCAGGTATTTTAAAGTAAAAGATAAGGGGTTATTAAAGCAATGTTGCTGCTTTTTTGCAAATTTTTTGCGAGGATTGGTTGGCAAAATTTAAACTCGTTGAGCTTATGCTTGATTCTATAGTAATTTAATCATATATCAATTTAGAATGCCCTAAATTGGTAATTCGCCAAGTTTTAATAGGCTGGTGATAAAAAAAATCTGTTGGTCATGTGATGATGTCAGGTTTAACTTTTGACAAACAAACTCGGAGTTTTATAATGGCGTTTAATTATATTATTTCAGGCTGTGAATATTATAAAACCCTCATAGCATCAACAACAAAAGTGTATCATGAAAAATTAAGGTGTGGAAATTGACTGGGCATTTGTTACAACAACCAACCGCGACGGGCGACAGATTAGTTTGTTGAGAGTAATGAGAAAGGTTACAAAATTATTTATTATACATACCTATTTAAGTGGGAGACAGTTTAGAAAAGGCAGCGATAGAATTATCTTCTCCATTTCCTAGAAAATAAACCGTCTTTTTAATTGAACAAAGAATAAGTCATACTTTTTCCTCACTCCTTACTAACCTACACAATGCAATCATTTTCGACCGTGCGTCTTCTTATGATCACATTTTCTACATTTCAAACTCATTTAAAAGCTTTCATCCTTGTGGTATTTTAATTATTCCAGAAAGTGGAAGTATGGAAACTAAACGCCATACCGAATCAAATTGAAACCCCTTACCTTGCATTTCATTGTTTCATGTAAAGTGAATCTTCCTGTGTTCCCGACCGTAAACTTTCAAAATTGGACAGAGAAAAGGAAATTTGAACTTATTAGTTGTTTAACGTAAAGTCCTCTTTACTTTGCCTTCAATAAGAGAGAGTTACATAGTGAACGATCAGGACGTGAACGGAGTTTAGAGTGTGCTAAATGAGTGGAGGAATACATTCCTAAATAGCGAGCAGCCAGCGCTCAGGGGGCGACTTTAGAATGGAAGGAAACGAAGGGGTGCGGGTGGTGTAAAACTAGTTTTAGTTAGCTGCATGATATTGCTTTTAGGTTCAGCTTCACCAGTAGCGGGCTACGGAGACAGTAGATGTTTGGAGGGGAGACTGACTTTTGCAACTTAAAACTTGGGAAGGAACAAATGGAATACTGACTCCGCTTCTAAATTAACCCATTTCTCTCTGTTTGTTTAGGATAAGGTTAAAACAAGGAAATTTCCTTGATATTAACGTATATGTCGTAGGAGCAAAAAACAAGTGCAGTATGAAATGAAATGAATGTCTGCCGTAAAGTCGCAATGCTCTATTGTGCATTATGTCAACGAAACACGTACATACTTCGTCCACCTCTACAGACACAAAAGCCAATACATACTAATGCAGATGTGTTGAGCTGGTGTGCGTAGGACGACAACGACAATTTACATGCTCAAGTAATGGGAAAAGACAAGGGCTAACATTTTGATCTCATTAGTTGAGTGAACCTTCTGCTTGCTTACTTTTACTATTTAGCCTACTACTAACTACTGGCTTATTCTAGCTTTGTTTAGCCTAAACGATTCAATTGTTGTTTCTGGCTCTTCAAGAGTACAAGAGGAAGAGGAACTGAGTTAAAAACTACTTGATGCTTTTTCTTTTTCGTTCCTACAGCGTAGGCAGACATGAGGAAGAAAAGGTCTTTTGGAGACTTTGTCGACTTTTGTTTCACATTTTGTCTTTTAGTTCTCTCTCTTTGCGACTTAATTAAAATTAGTGATGCTGCTTGGCTCCTATTTTCTGCCCATTTCCTTGATTAGTTTTTTCTCTTAATACGCTGAGTATAGATACATTTCTATTTCTGCACTCTTGTTTGCTTTTCCTGTATACGAATTGTATTTTCCTCATTACACCACTTGTAAAGGCACACTACTCGAAATCAATTCGATTCGATTTGACTTTTTCAGTAAGTGAATTAAATAGATTATTATTGGCTAATTTGCACTGGGAATGCGGGGGAATAAGATTAAATTTTATTGCCAATTTAATGGCAGACTTAACGTCTAATTGTCAAAAGTTGTGTGCCGAATTCAATATAAGTTAGTACTGACACATGCCAGCAGATTGAGGTAGCTAATGGAATGCGTCGTGCTTGAAGATGAGGGGGTGGCAGCATCCCCAATGTCTGCTCCGTGTTTTGCTAACAAAGGGAGTCAATAAAACGGTTTGCTCTATTACTAGTGTTATTATTCGTATTCTGTTAAGAAAACTGAAGGTATTTTACAACTCAGCGGCAGATAATTGAAAGAATGAAGGCAAAGGCATTTCATTCTAGCCGAGTTCATTTTAAATTGTATTTTTGAAGCTTATTATTGGGCCCGCATTGTAAGAAAAGGAGTTTTTAAATTATATTCTTTTGAACAAAAACTTATAAAATGAACTATCCATAGAAATCCATGCTTTGGATAAGCCGAGTATACTGCGGTAACAAACTTACCTCTGCGGTATCGTGGGGTTTAATTCTACTCCTTGACTTTTAAAGACTTCTGAAAAGCAGTTTATGGCTTTCTTTTATATAGCTACGTTTAAAAAGAATTTCTTTGGGTTTAGAGGTGGTCGTCCGTTGGTTGGTTGGTTGGTCCGTTTTATTTTCACACCAGGTACAAACGAATTTATCTTTATTAGCAGTATCATCATCATGGTGGCGGCGATAGTTTTGGAAGTTAGAACTCTAATCCGTATAATACAAAAGAAAAGAATGAAATGAGAGGTTTCCATTAACAGTACGCTTAATTCAATTTGATTCGTATATATTTTACATCGTCCGCTCTGGGAGGCACTTCCATGAAAAACTTCATGGTAGAAGACATTAGTTTCGGATATACAATAAAAAAGTCAAAATATAATGCTTACTATATTATAACGTACTGTAAAATAAAACAGTTTATTTCCAGTGAATTGCTTTATACTGATTGGGCAGCGGAAATAGTTCCAATGAGAAAAGAGAATGTCTACATTCGGCGAGGATGATTTTAAAATTTGCCTTTAAATATATATCACCGTGAAGAAGTTGAAAATTAACTTATTGGCTCTAGGAGTCCAGGTTGAGAGTACAGTAGTTGGAAGAGAATAAAAATGAGCGGTTATATAGTGAAAAGTAAAGGCTAATGATGTGGGGTTTTCATTGCATTCCCCTTTTCACTCTTAGCGTACTTCGTAACACACCAATCTATTTCTGAAATTTAAACTGCCTTGAGGGATAAGCATAAACGTAAGTTAACCCAAAGGGAAAGTTTTTTAAAGTCTTTGCTTGACATGATGATGTGCGTCTTTCTGGACCTATTTCTTGACCATCGCCTTCGGATGGAGCTTATTTTACCACTTTTGAACCGTGGTTTGGCTTCGCCAGACAGAATGTTGCCTCCGCTCACCTCGAGCTATACTTTGGAATTTTTGAAGCATTGTTATTTGTTATTGTTGTTCTAAAACCGGCAGAGGTATAGGGACAATGCGAGGGACCTGCTTATGTAGGGTCTACAATTCATAGGATTTCAATCCTACCGTTTACAATTTGTAAAAGGCGAAACAAGTTTAAAATAAAATCCTTACTTTGTGCTCATAAATATATAGGTAACTTATAATGAGCATTCATAAGTTTTTCTTCTGTATTTGAGTAAAATTCCACTTGTCTTCCTGTTTTGTGGCTCGTTTGGTGACAGGATTCAATAAGGGTTTACATATTATCCTTTGCACTCGCAGAGCATTCTTTAAAAAATTGCTCTATGCCTTATACCTTATATTTTGTTATCCTCTGGTTGAAAAAAAAAACATTCAATTATTTGTGCGAAGTTCCTACCTGATCTTTAAATACTTTGGGAGAGAAAATTGCTTCGCCAAAGTCAGACGGCTAAGACTAAAGAAAATTTTGTGTATTATTTATGACAACTCTTCATTCAACATCAGATTAAAAAGACAACCGACTAAATGCAAGTTTCTTCGAAGACAGTTTTATTTTCGACTGTGTTTCAGTAAGAAGTGATCATTGGTGTAATGAGAGAGCAACTGCCAGACAATAATACATTAACCTTTTGCAGTGAAGTGGTAACTCGGGTCAATTAGGTTATATATAATTCAAAATCATTCAAACGTGTATTTATGTACTGCTGCTGTTCTTCGAACGTCTGTATTTAAAATTGAGTAAAATGCGAATTGGTCGACAAGGGTTTAGCTGCTCGCATCTCTCATTTTTATATCGTTGCAGTATAACAGCAACTTTGCTGAAAGTGGTTACTATCAAAAAAGACAAGAAGAACAAAACAGCTAAATTGAACAAGTTGTAAATGTAAAAAGATAAATTTTGAAGAAACGTCGAATGATTGATTTGCTCCTTTTGATCGCAACAATTAAATTGGCTGGTTCGGTTTCTAATGTATAATCATATATTTTTGTGCGACTTTTCAAAGTGATTAATGAATTTGAATGCTGAAGTAATTACTGAGGGATTTAATGATTATTTAGAAATGAAGACGTAAGCACTAAGCACGAAGAGTCTCGCATTCTTTGATTAACCTCTGAATTGCCCTGTCTGTTAAATACCTTTTTAACGAGATTATGGGAATTACTATTTTAAAATGAAGTGATTCCGCAACAAAACAAACCCCAACCATCATGATCAGGTCATCCACATCAATTGTTGGTGGTTTCATCAACTGTGTGGTTCTAAGGTGAATTATAATTGTGTGGTGGCAATCTCACTATTACTTGCGGATTGCCGATTTGTGAATGCCAAGCGGTGATCACTTTCTGAATGTGAGTTGAACTTTATTTAAAAAATTACTTTAACCGTTTTGTTGAGTGAGTGATTTAGTGTAAGCAGTTGACGGTTGTTAATTATGGTTTTGTGGCAGTGGTTTTTATTTGTCTCTGCCCTTTAAATATTTTTTATACCAAGAGGCATCGAATGTTGAATGAGTAAAGCAAAAGCATTTCGCGTTTATAATACGAGAGTACAAGGCAATAAACAGATATCAATTTAGTACTTTTTCGATCAGTTTTGTACTTCGTTGTGAGTCGAAATCAAGTCAAGTAAGTCAACGTGAAAATTATTGCTGCCGTCATGAAGTCTCGCTCGATTTCTCGCTTTAGTTTTTGCAATGCTGATCAAGATCACCATCATCAATATCATCACGCTATGTTTTAGGAATTAGGAACATAAAGTTTGATGAGTATCACAACGATATCATGACGGCGAGTCCCCTGAATGAAAAAATGAATGAATATGTATGTAAACAAGTATTTATCTGCTGAGTTTAAGACGACCAATTTGAAAACTAAAAAATATCCTGAATTCGCCAGTGGACATGAATGATAAGTTTGCAGTGGTCGTAGGAGGAGAAGTGAAGGTGTGCTGTGGTAATGGTGCTGGTGGTGTGGTAGGGTGCACAGATCGTGTTCGGTCGTCGGTGTGTAGGTAGAAAGTGGTAATGGTGGTATGCCCCATGGTGGCTTGCAATATTTATGCATGATAGTTGGCATGCCGTATTCATGATGAGTTCGATGCGATGATGACTCAAGGAACAAAGTGAAATAGTGCGGTGCGGTGTGCTTTTTACTGGTGGTGTTCTTCGTGTTCATTTACGAAATCAGCAAATTGTTATTAAAACTGAAGTAGTAACTAAAATAATGTAACATGTAAAACGATGAGATTTTACTCATTTTGCCTAGTTTGTCGACATCAAACTGCAAAACTTTCTGTCTGACTTGACTCAGTGAATAATACTTTTGTTGTGGAAGCAAGAAGTCTGGTGATTCTGATCATCGTCGTCATCTTCGCGATGACGCTGGTCTCTTGTTGGAGTAAATGAGTTGAAAGAACAGGTTACGAAAGGGGATGGCCTGGATATGCAAATCTCATTTGGGTCTGACTGAATATAATATACGTACCTACATTCCTCTACCACTGTTTTTTAGCTTTCCATGTAGGTATATGTATATGTTTTAAAAAGCTCGGATGTGGCAAGCAAGAAAGCAAGTTCTTCTCAAACATCGTCAACTATGAAATCACATCGTGGTGAACTTTATATTAGCTGAATATAATAGTCTATTATGGTCTCAATCATATTATCTTGTTATAATGCGTATAAACGGTTAACCAAATGTAAGCAGCTAACAAATCTGAAATGTGAGTTGATCTGGGGAAAGAGTTGAATGTTGTTATAATTTTGGCAAAAAGTTTCAAATCAGGCTTAAAGTCTGAGGCGAACTGAACCAACAACCAACTACCTCAAAACTCAGGAGCCCTTTTTCTACCTTTTTATTATTTTATAGTATAGAGTGAGGAGGAGTGGATCTGTTTGCCTAAATAACAAATTAAATGTTACGTTACATTAGGAGATTGATTGTCGAAAATCTACCTTTTTATTATTTTATAGTATAGAGTGAGGAGGAGTGGATCTGTTTGCCTAAATAACAAATTAAATGTTACGTTACATTAGAAGATTGATTGTCGAAAAAATTCGTATTTAAGTTTTAACGTTAACTGACAACTATCACAAGTTGATATTAAAAATCATCCGAATTCAACATGTCCTAATCAACATTTTCTGCAGTAGTTGGTTTCTAGCCGAAACGACGTAGTGAAGTGATTTTGGGGGAACACAAAAGACCGTGGGAAATGGAAAAGTTTTTACCTGAAATGAAGCCTGAAGGCTATAATAATATACTGTTGTAGTTCGAGTTAGTTTTCTCTGCCAGTTTCTCCTTCTGGTAGGCTTCTACTCTCCCCTTGTTGTTATGCATTCACCCATTAAATTCAGTGTACTTTAACTTTACCACCCGAAAACTCTTCGTCTCTCTTACTCTTTGTCAATTTTCTGTTTCATGGAATTTATAAACAAAAGTTGAAAAGTCTTGAACTTTAATTTACCGTGCTGTTTGCGAGTGCTACTCACTTGCTACTGGATGTTAAACCTACAGAACTGCCAACTATCTACTAACCACCTACAACATTGGACAATGCGGTAAATCGTCTAAAGCAGCGATTACAATCTCCTCGGGTTAACGTTTTCAGAAAATCCTTCCTTAACCAGAATTTGTGCTGCTTTTGTGGATGGGTAATGTTCCAGTTATCATCTAGAAAACTTTGTTGAAACAAAGACAACTCGTTAATCAGCTTCCTGTTTTTAAATGAAACATTTTGATTCGAGTTATTTAATTAAAAATTGTGCCAAATGTTTTTACCAACTGTAATAATGCTCATCTATTTTTTTGTCTGAGTGTCATCGTCATTATAAAACAAACACAATAAATTACTTTTCTCAGACTGACCATTCTACGTATAAAGCTATTCTGTTTCAGTAGCGGAGAAAAAGTTTTCTATTCTTGTTAAGTAGAAAAGTTTAGTTTTTGTGTGGTTGTTCTGCTATTTCTTTTGTGATTATTACTTGTTTGTGACGAGGAGAACAGAGCACCATTTGTTTTCAAAGATATCCTCTCTTGCTGAAAGGGAGCATCCAATAAACCAAAAAGCCGAAAAGCAACTTAAGTGTGTGGCACGATTTAGCTAACTTACTTGTTAACTCATCTTCATCGTGATCCGACTAAAAATAGGGAAAGCGGAGTGGTCGTTGTCGTACACTCCCTCTTACTTAGATTTACTACAAAGGATGCACATCGCTAAAGTGTGGAAGTTTGAACGATTAGTAAATACATAAAAATGTTTTTGAATTAAAGCAATAATTCCAGTTTTCTTTGCTGGTATCATCGACCACGATTTCTTATTTTACGCTTCACAAGCTGTTGTATTATCAAAAACTTACTTGCATACAGCTTTAGAGCTCTGCTATTACTCGTTTTATTGTTTTTAGGTTACAAAACATTTTTTGTCTGCTGGAGAAAAAAAGACAAGTTTCGTTTGTCCTTCTGATCGTGTTCAAGAAATATACTTTTCCCTTCTCATCGCGGACTAAAATATAATATTTATTGCGGAAGAAGTAATAACAGAAAAAATGAATCAGTGGCAAAATGAATCTCCCTCTTTATGTGTCCCTTCCTCATTACATGTAGACGATAAGAACAACAATTCTGCTTGCTTCGGAAATGTGTCCACGAATCGAAGTATGAGCAACGTAATAAAGAATGAAAATATTGATGTTCCCGACAACAATAGTGGAAGCAATAGGAACGTTGGTGGATGGATGAATCCCAATGGGATATTAAACGGGACTAACACTGTACCTTGCTTAACCACTACCTCTGGCTCAATGAATAGGATCAGAAACAACAACGGTAGTGGCGGTGGTATCATCAGAACTTCATCTCCAACTACAACACACATAAATAGTTTCGAAATGGTAGGCACCAGAACAAATGAGGAAAGTCCAGCACAAGTTGTTACTTCGTCTTCTCGGAGCTCTGGCAGTAGTGGAAGGAAAACCCCATTTACTTTTGAAAGTTGTGCAATGACGACCAGTACTACTACAACTACAACTCAACCTGGTGCAACTTGTTCTAATGACGGCCCATTCCAAAATAATTGGCATCCACGTCATTCAGAATTCTTTGGACTCGTCAGCACCGTCTTCATCTCTGAGAAGAAACGTAAACGTTTCTCCTGCTAATAGTAATCGCTCTAGCTCCGCTTCTGAAGAGGTACCCAATACTGCCCTTTCATTGACGTCTTCTTACGGTCTAATTGGAAATGGTGAAGGTACAATTCCTATTGGTGGTGGAGGTAAACATTTCGGTGGTGGTGGTGGCGGCGTTGGGGATGAGTATAATAGTTTAAGATCGAGAATAGAAAACGGGGGTAATTTTCGTTTGAACTCCGTCGGTGCTGGAATGATGGGGACTAAAGAAGCAGTAGGTCATCACTATCACCATTATCAGCAGAATGGAGTTTCTGTAAATACGGATTGTAGTAGGAGCAACAACGGGAACGGCAACCCTGCTACAAACACTTCATCCTTTTCACACCCTTGTAGAGGAATGGAAGTGGCAAATGGTTATCATCAACAAAATCGACATCGTTGTGAAACGGCTTCGATAAAAACACCACAACATCATTATCATCACCATCTACAGCAGCAACAACATCAGCCACATAATCATTATTTTAATAATTACAATCCACATCATCAGCAATCCGAACGGCAGAGGAAACGATCCTTTAGATCAAATTCAGTAATACTGAGATGTTATACCTTTTCCCATGTTTGCTTTGCTTTTACACTTTAATTAGTATAGCTAATTAAAACTGCATAGATAATGTCATTTATACGGTCAAAAGTAACAAGGATTATTTTGTGCCATTTACCGTTCACGGAAATTTATGGGAAACATAATCCATTTATACATTATGATTATAGCTAGAGTTTTTGCCTGATAAATTCTTTTAAGCTGCCAAAAATTCGGATTTGCGTTTAAATCTAGTCGTTAGATAATTTTGCTTTTTCTCTCACGCCTCTAACATTTGAAATGGAAAACCGGAGAGCAATACGGCGAAAGAAGATTGATGTTGTGCCTAATGGGCTTCTTCAAAAGGTCTTCAAGACATACTGATCGTTATTTATACAATTATAGCTTCTCAAATATAGCACAATCCAAAATGTAGAAACGCTTTGCCCAAAGGCAAAAATCATGATCTTGTCGTTTCGTTTTCAATTGAAGGCATGTTACTAAGATAAGAAGTTACTCGACGACTGAGAACTGAGGAGAAAGTTATAACTGTTTGTCTATACTACAAGAATGTTACAATTTTTACATGAACCAGGTATATTTTAAGCCAGTGTTTTAAGACGTTCAAAAAAGCTTTAACTTTTCTCTTTCTCTCTCCCTCTCTTTGTTCTCCATGTAGAAAAACATCGTCTGCAATAAAAGGTAGATTAGCAGTTGTTAGTTGTCGTCACAAAAACCAGCTAACGTCGTTGTAGCCGTCGCGCATAAAGTATTCATCCTAGGAGAGGAAAATGGAGAAAAAAATCAGTTTCCTCGTTGCTCACTCCCTTTAGCAACCTGAAACGGTGTTACAAGAGATGACGGTCGTGGTAGGGATGAGAGAAGAATTTCCAAGGAAGATTTACTGCTTTCTTTTGAAAAATCGGCGAGGAAAAATGTCGGTGTTCGTGTCGTGCTGATGTGAGTTGTTGTTGAACCTCCTTAGCCAGAACTTTTAACGAGGCGCTTGATAACAGAAAGTCGAGGAGTCTACATGAAACAAAATTTGACTTTGTGTATATTGAAAATTTAAGTGGGATGATTTCCGAGAGTTTTACGAGCATATAATACTCAGTAAATTAGACATATTATATTTTATATAAAATATCGGTGTGTTTCCATCCTACGATCTTAATGTAACAGTAGTTAGGCGTAAAGAAAGCGGGAGAGGAAAGAGGAAAAGAATAGCTAGTTAGTTAGTTTAGTTGTTAGAAGTGTCTCACTTGTTATGAGAGTTAGTTCTTGCTCGGGAAAAAAATTGAAGAAAAGAAAAAAATGTCGCGAGATTGTCTTTTGATGCAGAAAAAGTGGTAAATAATGATGAGTTGTAAAAAAGAGGGCGAAAGAAATGGTGTGGTGACATACGGGAAGCTGAATAGTAATTGTAAGGAATCTCGTCATCGTCATCATTCCTTTTTTAAAGTAATGGTGCCGCTAACATCTTTTTGACTAGCTCCTTCGCTCTCCTCGTTTACACGGAGCAAAGTCAGTTCATACTTGCTACAGCAGCAGAGCTTCCAGAGAAGAAAGAATTTTATTATTCAAAGGGACGAAAAGAAAAGGGGAGGCACGAAATCACGTAGAAATTGAAGAAGAGGGAAGAATAAAAGTGCATTTGTATATGTAAATTTCTTTACTTTGTATCTAGTAAACTGTATTTATCAAGTTTCGTTGCTTTTGCTTGTTTTAGCTGTTGAAAAAAGTCAGGAAAAGGATGAGTTGACAGGATAGAGGAAAAACATATTTGCATGTTTTATATTATGCAATGGAGGTCATATACTTGATAGTTTCAAGTTGTCCTTTTTCCGCTGGCTCACTCATATCAAACTCAGAGTCGCTAGATTCAACTCGTTTTAGTCAGTCATCGGGTGGTAGTGAGGAGCAGCGGAGAGTGAGCGTGAAGTCGTAACGTCGTATCGCCGTGTTCCTTCTCAGTTGTATATATTTTTAGGACCTCCACTTTTAAACTTTAATATTACTTCTGAAAACATTTTCTTGCAAAATATTTTGTAAAAAAAATTCTCGCCTCGTATCAACCCAAACATGACTTTGCTGATATCGTACGTGATACATACATGACTTTTATACGATAATGTTAAAATCAAAGCAAACTAAGTGCAACTTTACGTATCATTCGTCTTATCCATCAGTACGTTTTTGTCACGCTACATGATATCAAATGCAGAATCCGTCGGTCTTAAAAAATGGCGATGTGGTTTTTCGGATTTGTAGAGGAAAAAATGTCATTTTGTTCGGTTATACAAGAAATCTGTTTACTTACATGTATTTGGTTT
Source organism: Cyphoderus albinus (assembly GCA_021029165.1). NCBI lineage: Eukaryota > Metazoa > Arthropoda > Collembola > Entomobryomorpha > Paronellidae > Cyphoderus > Cyphoderus albinus. Next base: position 13,504 of record VYYJ01001843.1, read on the forward strand.
AAAAAGTTGTTACTTCTCATTTCGAAAAAGAAATCCATTTTTTATTCATTTTTTTAGCTTGCCTTATTTTTGGGACTCGTGCAAACCCGCGTGGCATTTTTTACCAAAACTTTTGTACGTTTAAACCATGTAAGTATATTTTTATTATCGAGAGATACAGAGACAGAAAGACAGAGCACAAAACGTTGTTATTTGTTGGTTTAATGAATTTTTAACTGCTGCAGACTAGCTCAATGTATACATTATGCTCTTTATTATTATTACCAGCATCATATTATTACTACTAATGTAAGAGCGAGTCTGACTGCTTTTCAGTGTCGGTCGACAGGCTTGAGAATGAAGCAAATATTATTTAGAGAAAAATGGATGGAAATATTTTGGAAGGGAGAATTTCTCCAGAATTTGTACGATTTGTGGAAACTCGCATTTTTCAGAAATACTTTTGAGATGAAAACGATGTAGCATGGTTTTTGTAAAGAAAATGCTTTATTGTCTAAAATAAAGCCATTAAAATTCTTTTCCCTTCCACCACTTTATGTATTTTAATAATAATGGTCCTTCCTTCTCGCCTCATGTTTCTTTCTGAATAATGAATGGATTTTGTGTCATTTCTCCTTGTAGTTCATGAAAAACAGTTTATTTTTGTTGCATTTTTGCGATCAACGCGGCCAAAGGAATATTAATTCTGTTTGCTGTTCATGTTTTATATTTATGTAAAACTACTTGCATAATGCTTCGTGAAGATTCCCAATTTCTCAATGATTGAAAAGAACGTGGAATTGTGGTGGAGCAACGCTGAATGCTGGTTACGTTTTGAAATATGACGCTGGCTATGAGTTGACTGGTGTGTCTTGGGATATAATTCTTAATCGTGATGAGGGTGTATGTCTCCTTGTAGACCGAAAAATAAATAAGTTAGAGCATGTTCCGGTTTTTCTGGGATGTTATTGTGGATATAAGAGGTATAAAGCCAAAACATTCTCGCAGAAGACTTTTAAAGATTCAGGCTTACTCTATATAATATAATGACGGTGATCAAATTCGACGAGTTCAATATATTTTCTTTCTTCGTCCCAATCATTATGTGGCATTTCGTGTGTGATGTGATGTAACACCATTTTCGAGAATAGTAGCTTCCGGTGGGAGTTAACCCAGGTGTTCTGAGAAACTACTTTTTCATTGTGTATTCCCTAGAAGCTTTATGCTTCGAGTGGTGTTGCGTATTTTTTGTGTTGCTCCTGTTCTGTCAATGACTTCTTTCAATACCAATAGAACAAGTTACTTAAGAAATGGAACGATACATGTCAAAATCCCTTATTCAATTACAAATTTTGGGGGTGTGTTTGGTTGGTGATGCATGATCATCCCCTTCGGACCATCTTGATTACTATCAAATGTCATTTCGCATTCATTGCTTTACTATAATTTTATCAATTGTTTTCTTTCGTGTTTTTGGTAACGAATTTGGTAGTCGGTGGCGAAACAGGTAACGAATTAAATGTTTGCCCTGTTTCGAGTGATTCATTGCTACTAAAGGAAAAGGTAACTTCTGAGTTCCGGCATAACACACATATCATAATATGTGACGGCTTACAACTTACTTGATTTTCGCCTAAATATTTATGAACCTCTTTCCGATGCGTTATTTGATTTTTTATTTTATTAGCTTTTTTAGTATTCATTCAGCTTTATGGAAACTACTTTCTTCGAAAACTTTCCCTCTAACAATGTATTATTTTTAAAACGAAAAGAGGACAATCCACTTTTTCTATGTGTCATCCGCAAAAGAAAGAAACGCAATTTGTCGTTGCATCGAGTCCATACTGGTTACTTTGCCATCTACATTTTTATCGTTTGTTTTAACAAGAAACTGTACAACGGAGAAAATATGGTCTCAAAAGTCCAATGCAGTGTGCTAAGCAATAATGGTAAAGAGAAACCGGAGCATGATGCAACAACAACTTTTCCGTCCGGTAGAGCCTGTAAAAGCACTCGAATAAAATAGCATTTAGTATGAATTTACATGTAACGAGCTATTGACTATTTCATGAATTTTTCATTTTGATCCCTTTCTTTGCTTCTTCGATGCAAAGTTTCGGTACACAGTGGTTGCTGCTGCTGTTCTGTTGTTATTGTAGTAAAAACAAGGAATGATTTATATGTCTCAATTTTAACCCTGAGTAGAATATGTTAAAATACAACATTCTTGGTGGGCTCGGTATGAGAAGAAAAGCGTAGAATGCTGTAAAGAATTGGTGGCTAGCAAGCACTACCCCGCTGGAAGAAAGAAAGTGTTTGAAATATTAAACCAAAGACAACTACGACGTAAGGAGGTATGTGCATAGTGCTGCAAAACCCAAAACTACCGGAAATCTATGCACCGCAATTTTAAGAATCTAACACAATCCTAAATAAATATCAATCCAATTCAATGAAATACGATATTGGATTTTTTATGGTAGAGGTTTATAGTTTTGGGTAATTGTTTAAAATATTTCGAGTATATTATTTGTGAAAAAATATGAAGGTGGGTGAAATCAACATTGCTCTGTGGATCACCTTGCTCCTTTGTGTTTCTTTGAAAGTAAAAAAATATCAGGAAGTTGTCTTTGTTTACATATAATAATAAGAAATGAAGAATTACACACCCCTAGAAGACAGAGATATAGCAGAAAGGGAGGGGAGCTCGTGTTTTTTCTTTGAGATTGTCTGCTTGCGATAAAAGAAATTGATGTAGTTTTAAGGATTTACAAAGTAGGTTGAGAAAAACAATCGAACATCCTCTTGAAATAATATTAGCTAAGCTGGATTTCTCAAGATTATTTTGTGAGAGGAGTGCACATTTTATAAAGAGTTTCTGAATAGTTTCTCGTTTGCAACCACTTGAATATTTTTTGATGGATGCGTTGAAAAATTTCTATCTAGCTTATGCATTTTGGGGTTTTTGATTTAAGGCACAAATAACTCAGGACTTTAAAATTCACGATGAATGGTCAGTTTTACGTAAGCTTAGGAATTATTGCTCAAGTTTTAGATACCAGCGACAGTGATAACGGAAGGGATAGATTGCTTTAGGGTGTTTCATCAAGGGTGATTTTGTACTAACATTACGACACGCCGCTACGTGGAGGGTGGCTTTGAACCGGTTCTTGTTTTACAATCCAACTTTCTCTCTGTCTTTACCTTTCTAGCGATGCTTCTTTTCTCCAATAAAAACTCCTTTCTAGAGAGCTCTTCTCGCATTCTCCGAAAGAAGAGTTGTGAGAGTGAAATATACAATTTGACTAAAATAAGTAGTCATCTTCCTCGCGGTAGGCTTTTTCTGTTATGCTTATCAAGCTACTTTTGGAGTGGTAGCGGAGACGAATCAAGCATGCATATTACACACATCTCGCCTTCTTGCCGGCTGATTTCTACTTTTCTCCTGCTTCCTATTTTCCTCTATTGCATTTCCTACATATTGCGTTGACGAAGGAAAAAGATAACAAAGTACTTTAAGTACGAGGAGTAATATGAGAAAAACAGGGTTGCTGGCGAAGCATGGACCGTTGGTAGCATGTGTGCAGAATGGCTCAAACCTTGTTTCCTATTGCACGTTTTCTTTCTCACTCTCCTCTTCTCCTTGCCTCTCTGGTTAAAGAACCGTCCCAAAAACAAAATTCCTGAGAAAATAGTCACAAAAGAGAGAGAGAAAGAGAGGAACATTTCGAAAACCAGAGGAAAGTTCAACTTGCCCTTACATACATTTCGGGTGCTTCATATAAAATATAGATGAAAATGATTGTGTTATTGTTGGATGTGGATACTTTCAGTCCTGCTTCTTACGGAGATTTCATATTTTCCACAAGATATGTATGCATTCCCAAGGATGCTCCACCACCACTCTTTTGCTCTCTCTTGCAACTTTTCTTGTTAGCTTCTCTTTGGTGGTGGTGGTGGTGGCAAAAGAGAAAAAATGGAAAAGTTTTTTTTTTCTAAAAAGTTATCTTTTTCCTTGAATCGTAACAGCGTATATATATACATTCATAATATCACATCACATGCTGTTGCCTTTTCTATTTTTTCTTTCATTTTGAAGGGAAAAGGAAGGAATACGAAAGAAGCTGTGAAACCTGCTTGATATGCTTCTTCCTCCTTAACAATGCCTTTTCTCCTATTTCTCCACGAGGAGCTCACTCCTCTGATATTGTTTTTGGTGGTGGTTCGTTGGTTGGTACTTTTGCTAGTGGCGAAGCAAGCACATATTAATTCAAGAAGAGAAGGCAATGTAGCATATTGTACCCAGATGTATGGCTACATACATTTTACTACACATTATATTCGTGTCTGCAAGATTTTCTTTCGTATTCAGAAAGTTGCTAAAAAGAAAGAAAGAAGGGGTCAGATAATTCGGGAGGAAATAAATTGGGTGGGAAAAAATCGGTAAAAGTGGTATACATACATGCATACAGAAAAGGGATGAATTCATGGTGTATTAGCAGGAAAAGTAGAAAAAAGAATGGGACAGATTTTTCTCTTCTTCCCTTTTGACTTGTTATATCATATCATCATCAAATGCATATTGACTACTTTTTTGGGAGCTGATCCGGATATGGAAAAAAGTCTGTGAAGAGATCGAGGCGTCACATTTGATTTTCAGTTGGCCCTTCTGACTGGTGTGGTGGTGGTTGGTTGGTGGTGGTGATGTTAGTGGTTGCTTGACATGTCTCCAGTAAATAATGTTGTTCAGCGACGAAAGAACAAAGAAAGTCAGTCAGTTTTGTCTTGATGATAGGGGAAGCGTTTCAGCTCATTCTCTTCGCTGTCTTTGCATTTCCTTGCATTTACATAGCGTGTTTCTCATTTAAATTAAGTTATTCAGTCGTCTTCTTATTACCATTGAGCAAGGACCGTCGTTAATTGTCACAGAAGTCCCGTTTTGTGCGAGAGGTTTCGAGTGAAAAAAGAGTGACAGTGAATTGTGAACCAAGTGCATTGTAAAGGGACATGTGCGCCACTGCTTAGAATCACACAAGGTTTATAGAGTATGAGTTCATCTTTTAGTATAGTTCACTCATAAATACAACTGAAGCGTGAGTTCAAATATAAACAAATAGAAGATACAGCGCGTTCCTTAATTCACAAGACACGGTATCAACACCAGCATCATCATGTTTTGTGCTTATAATCACGGATTCTACACCGGGCTCTTTGGGAGGTATCCTCCACTTGTTGTAAGAGTGCCAGAGTAGTTAATTAATTAATTATCATGCTCATGATTTTTATTGACTTATTGGAAAAATACAAAAAAAAATTGCTAGCAAATTCTTTTACATTTGTATAATTCTTACACCTAATGCAAACGCATCTTTTACTTTGTGTGCTGATTTATGCGAAGATACATCACTTTAGTTAATTAAATATAAATGGTAGTTTAAAATGGAAAACCTTGCATACAATACACTGCATTACAAAATGTAGAGAAAGGGAAAATTAACGATATGGTAGTGGTTTGTGACTATTAATTGTTTAAATTGGGTTACCCCATTACCTTTTGTTCATGCCTTATAATTAATGTCGTAATAATTACGAGAAACAATGAGGAAACTTGAGTTCCTGTGAAAAGAGGAAAAGAAGCTTCAATTTTGTTTCCAGTTGTCGTTCTCTCCGAATTAATTTTACACTTCGTATATGTAAATGCAGGCCGGCAAGTATGACGAGAGAGAAAGAGCCAGTCAGTTAAATTCATTTTTGTGTGATTCCCATTAGGAGCACCTGGCTTTTGCTTTTGTTTCTCTTGGTTTTTGTGCACGCTGAACAATGGTATTCGCTCATTCTTGTCTCGCCTCTCTCTCCCAGAGAAAGCTTATTTCACTGAGATTCTGAAAGTAATTCATATTCCTCACACATTTTGCTCTGCGAGAGAATGAATAAATAGGTGCGTATAATTTGAACTTGAAAATTCTTGGAAACAATTTGTGAGATGAAGATGGAAAAGAAAGTACGAAAACAAAACTAAGTAAAAGTTTTTTGATGAAGCAGTTTCAAGGATTCCTTTAATTTTGATTTTCCTTGCTTTTATTTGATGAAAATAAGCACAATGAAGATGATGGTCTAATAAAGGGAACGAAATTTTTCCTAAGACTTTGTCGACAATCCACAATCTATGACTGTTTTTCATCTTTACCATTTAATATCATGTATTATCATTGAGTATGAAATTGTACGACAGAAAATTCACTTCGAAATCATGGTTTTAAATACAAATTAGTACTGGATCTCTTGCTTTGAAGATGTCATTTAAATATTTACACTTTTGCTTTCTCATAATGAGCAGCGCTTTTACTAAGACTTAGAAATGCTATTTGTTTAATTATGCTTGAAGCATTGCTGCTTGATAATGACTAATGATATTTAGTATCAGTCGTGGTTTCTAGTTACTAAATGGCAGTATTTTTTGTGTCTTTACAGTTTGGTGCTGAAGAGTTTCCTCAGGATTCTCCCCGATATGCTTCACCGAAAGGGCCTGGACTCTATCCGGATTCTTCCTACTTCATGGGTAAGATGGCAATTAATTATTAATGTAGTCCGCATAATGGTACGAGTATTAAATAAAATCTATATTATCTTAGGTATTTATAAAACATAATTGATATGGTAGAAGTAAATCTAATCACACTTTTGTTTTTTGTACTTTTGTTAACTTTAAAGACTAAAGAGGTATATTTTTTTCTTAGAAACTATCTCTTAAAAAGAAGAATGAATTTTTTAAAATCATTTACATTTAATAGTCAGCGATAAACATCCATGAAAGTGTCTTTGACAGAAGTTATCGTCAATTTACGTGCCTACCGTTGGTTTTTGCTAGGATTTTAGGCAGGCTCTTCTGAGTAGGATTTTCAGTCAGTAACATTAAGAAAAAAAAAATGGCACAAAGCATTTATACAATGTTGAATCGAAGCATTGGTTTATTTTCACTCTGTCAAGAAAGGAGAGTTTGTTTATTGGTCTCCCAACAAGAATGTGTGGAAGTTGAAAAACAAGACACGAGCTTATTTTATGTACTCAAATTGGAATTTGGAATGGAATGTGGTGTAAATTAGGCATCCATTCTTTTCTACTACAGAGGATATAGAAATTTATGTCTCCGTTGATCCAAAAGCTTTCCACCAATGCATTTTTTCTCAAAGTAATAGTAGATTTTACAAAATAGTAACATACAAACAGCTTAATGAACTGATGTAACAACGAGAGAAGAAAATAACAAGGTGCAGCTGAAGAAAGATTCACTTATTCTCTGCACTTTAAAACTTGGAAAGATTTGTCTGAATACCAAATGACTATTAACCATTCTTTATTTTTTATTTGTAACAACTATTATAAATATTATGTGTTTGGCACTACGACTTTCTCCGGAGTATTCATTCATAACAATTTATAAATTATTTTGCCACAGACGGTGGTGGAAATGGAGACTGGAACAATTCCGGGGCGTCAAGTTACTCAGCCTACAATACATCGATGATGTCAACTCATTTGCCACAGTCTGCATATCCCCCTCCAAATGGCGGTCCAATTGGTGTCTCAACGAACCCAATGCATTTACCTCCAACTCATGACCCAATGGGAGCATACAACCACACAGGGATTCCAACTAATGGAGACCCTGCAATGATTGCTTCATCTCTTCCTCCAATGTCCTCGTTCCGCCCAAATCCAGCCGGACCTGGACCAGGAGGACAGCAACCGCAAACTCAACTTCCACCGCCTTCATCTGTGAATAATGCAACGAGTCCTTTGTACAACAGCCATAGTCCTAACATCGGTCCTCCTCCACCACCTCAGGCAGGGGACACGGTGGGAAAAGCACTGGCATCGGTATTGTATTTTTTTCATTTTTTATCTAATTTTTCCTCTGTGCGCTTTCAACTGATGCTTTCCGGCAACACTGTTTTCTCCTTCTTGTACCTCTCTAAAGAAAGTGTACATTTAACATTACACGAGTCTTTCATACATAACACACTGAAATAACAATTTGATGATGAGTTTTCGTAATTTCTGGGTTTGCGTATTGTGGTGATTGGAACTGTAAATTGCAAACTCTTAATACTTTTTTGTTCTTTTTTCCATCTAAAACACTATTGTCTTCCAATTATAATAACAAATGTGTAAAATCAACACAGCTTTTTATTAGGTGGTATTTATTACAAAGGTTTTATTTAACGGGTGGATGCAATGAAACTTTAAACGTTGATATTTCTCTGCAAACTTTTTTCTTTTCCGGGGTAAATAAAAGGAGGCAGACACAGTTGATTGAGGTTGTTGAGGTAAATTCAGGGCACACAAGAGATTTGAGGGGTCGTAAAAATGATGAAGATGGATGAAAACATTTCGTTTTAGAATTTTAGTGCTATTTTTTAAACAATTCAACGTGGGCGGGCGCATGGAGCTTAAGCTAACTGATAGAGGAAGATGGAAGTGTTTGAAGTAGAACTCAATTCTGTAGCATATCCAGATGAAAAATACATTATCATTTGACTTTATATTTTACGAATGTGTGAAAATGCGCGTGCATTTATGAGAGCAAAAATCAAGTATTTGAGAATTCGAAACAGTATTTACAGTCGAATATATTCTAGTCAAGTTCCATCATCTACTATGTCAAGTTGTGTTTATTTATCTTTGGAGAACTACAAGTCAGTGAGAGAGACGTTTTTCTTTTGCGAATTTGAGGTTTTGATTGGTTGTTGACATTTGGTTTATATAGATATACACGACAGATCATAGTGCCAGTAGTTCAAGTCCATGCACGCCAGTAAATTCACCGCCTCCACTCACATCAAGTGGTCCGGGGTGGGGTGCGGGGAGCTCTGGGGGCGTTACTCCTTTTACACCAGCTAATCATCCACCTACATCTCCTGGTTTCCCAGAAAGAGCCTTACACATGGTATGCCCGATTAACCAGGTCCGAACTAATTTTTTAACTCTGAAACACTAAAAAATAATATTTTGCACATATTACAATTGCACAAGTCAGGCTTTCAGTGTTTATGTTGCGATGATATCACTCCCTCCTCAAGTGTTATCCTCTGCTTTTTACCCTCAAGAATGGCTTTGTATTGTTTTCCGTTTTTGTGTCCACAATTGGAACTTTTGTGTTATTTCATGTATAATAATTTCAAATAACCTCCATTTCTAATACTTCTGTAAACGTCCTTTGTCTGCTTTTGTTCATTTCTTGGTGGCGTGAGAGCTTAAGTGTTGATATTGCTTTCTAACTTTTACCCATTTATTTTGAAATTAACTATTATTTGCTTATCGTTATTTTTTGTTTTCTTGTGTTTTGCGCTGTAAATGATATAGCCTGTACCAGAACAGCAGCGTTTAGACGATGCCATTGGTATACTACGTGACCATGCTGAGGTACATTTTATTTGGACAATTTGCAATTTTTAAGTTTTGATTTGCGTTTTTGTGTTTAACACCTTGTAAATAATTGGCAACCATTAGCACGTTGTGCATATATTTATTGTTTTCGAAGAAGAGATTTTTCAGGAAATGCATGAGTAAAGCATCGTTAACATTGACATTGCTAATTCAGGGTTCGAGAATGGAAGAACGTTTGGATGATGCCATAAATGTATTGAGAAATCACGCAGAAAGCCCTCATCCGTCTTTCCATGGAATGACTTCCGTTCCACCTCATTCAGCTGCTCAGCAACATTCCAACGGACTTCTGGGTTATCCGCCACCTCTCGAGTCTCACCTTGTAAGTTCTTTGTCAAATGTCAACTTGCCCCATAGTACACCCCTGGTGTGCATATCACTGCAATGCTTATGGAGACTCAATAATGGAGAGACTATAAAAATTGCATCATTGATTTGTGGTATTGCCGCAGAGCCCTCACGGAAGTATGAGCTCCGTTGGAGCAGCCCAACAGGCTTACGGTCCAGTTCCTTCCCACAGTACAGCTCCTGCTGGTGATCCCATTGAAACGATGAAGTTGGAAAGGGCCAATCCTGCGCCTTCCACAACCAAATCAAGTACAAAATCGTTCTGATTTTATTAATTACTTCTGAGCGATGTTAATTAATAACGTAATTAATAATAACGTAATCATCATTTGAAATTAAAGAAAAGAGAAAAGAAATTGCGGAGGAGGATGTAAAGGGAGATCTGTTGGGGTTGGGATCAAACAATAGCAGTGCAAGCACAACTTCTTCCACTTCTTCCGCGGCTGCCAAAGGAGCTAAACGTTCCAGGAGACAACAACAGCAACAGCAACCTGATTTGTACGACACTATGTAAATGATAAATTCCTTTATTAACTAAGTTATCAACGACGTTTGAGGATAACATAAATTCCTTATAAGTTCACATTCAATAAATTATGGCGTTGAATAATAAAAAAATGTCCTTCCAATTAACAGGACGGATGATGATGATGATCTTGATGCAAATCCTGGTAATAAACTACAACGAGAGCGTGAGCGACGAATGGCGAATAATGCACGGGAAAGGTGAGATTTATTTGTTTGAGTTATTTGTTGCTTACTTATGTAGTTTTTATTGAACACATTTAAATGTGAATCCGCACGGAAAATCCTTGTAATAGAATTCGTATCCGAGATATTAACGAAGCTCTCAAGGAATTAGGAAGGATGTGCATGCAACATTTGAAGTCAGATAAACCACAAACGAAACTAGGTATTTTAAACATGGCTGTCGAAGTAATTATGCAGCTTGAACAGCAAGTTAGAGGTGAGCGTTCAAATCCGACTTTTAACATCATGAATTAAATCATTTAATGTGTTTCCAGTTTTTATAACCAATTCATTTAATTGCAGAGCGAAATTTGAACCCAAAGGCAGCTTGTCTGAAAAGAAGGGAAGAGGAGAAAGCAGAAGATGGTCCCAAAATCCCTGGCCATCCACTTGCACCTCCACCCCACCTAGCGCCACCATTTTCTTCCATGGGAGTTCCTGTAAGTGTTCTGAATCAGCATGCTTGACTTGCTTGGAGACGTTCTCGTGTTCTCTATTTTCATTGTGCTCATGCCTCTTTCATGTTTTATTTCTGCAGAGCAACCCTGGCATGAATCAAAGTGCTACTCAACTGGGGCACTGATACAAAGAAACACACCTGCAAAATCTTTACTACAACTAAACTACGACTATAAATATATTTGTTGTTGATTAATTATATGAAATGAGTTTGTGACTTGTTAGGCACCTTTATAAATACAGCGTAAAAAATCTAAAATGTACAACTACGATTTTTATGATTGATAAAGAAGTATCATCTCTATTACAATATTGTGACAACGATCAACTATTACTTATGCGGACAGATTTATTCATCGAATTCAAACTTATAAGGCCAACTTAGATAATATTTAAATATTGTAATTAACCCTAGGCTTAACAAAAAACTTGTAAAATGTAAAGATAAACTACGAGATAGGATCAATCTAAATATCAACGTATCAATAATATTGAGACAAAGCAGATTTTTGAGAGTTTATTACTTTTTTGCAAGCGTGTGATAATATAAAATATTTCTAAACAAAAAAAGTTTCTCAAAGAATGTATCTAAATAATAATTACTGTCTACTGTAAACATGTATGTTAAAAATGAAGCACTTCTGCAGATTAATGCCTCCATGCTGCTTGTACAGAGCGTGAAAAGGGTCAAACCTTTTGCTAAGTTAATCGACCACTTTCATAAATCTTAATTTAAGTTAAGGAGTACGGACATTCTCACTGATGATATGATATATTTAATATATGAAATATTGGTGTGGAATTTGGAATTTATTTGTAGATACTCTTCCTCGGTTAGAGTAAGACTATCTTGGTAAATTACGAGTTATAAGCAGGAAGAGTAGGAAAATGGGAAAGATTTTGTGTAACGTGTAGCTTTTTGTTTTTTCTATTTAATCCTTTTGTTGTATGAGGAAGGGAACCTTTCAGTTTTGCCGGCTGCATTCCAATATCTTTAAAAAGCTTTTACCTCCTCAAGTAAAAGCTATTATGACGAGACACATAACAGACGACAGTGTTACAGCGAAATTTATTTAAATTGAGGATGTAGTTACTTATTTTATTGATATCACAGTCAAAGTATTAGTGAGCCCCGTGTGTTGCTTCGTTTTTGTTACATCACTAAAAGTATTTTGACAAACGTCAGTACATGCCCATGGGTGGAGCAGCTTACATCAGCTTACAATTTGTAAGGCAGCAAGGATCAAGGTAACGTAGAATGCAATGAACAATGCTAACTATTCAAGTGATTAATTTAACGTTCGCAGAGTAACAAGCAGGCAGGTTTGAAAAACGTGCCATATTGATACCTAACAGATAGATAGTTATTTAGAGGATAAATTTGAATTCATACCTAATTTGTTGGCTATGTTGAAATTACGTTCATGACATTTTGCTTAGTTTTAAGGATGCATTTATGTAAACTGTTTCATTGTTAATAAGTTAGGGACGAATTTTTAATTAAGCTTTAGTAGTCTGTGTATTGATCACAACATGCATTTATTTAGAACTTAAGGACCATGACATGTCAATTAAATATTCAACAAGAGGCAGTTTACCTTCCGCTATATTTATAACTCAATGACTGCAATAATTCCAAGAATCATGAAGACACTCTTTTATGCTTCCTGCTAGACAACTTGAATGATTACTAAAACAAGTTTTGTAACGCTCATCACACTTGGCATGTCGTTTGGGCACATCAATTCATTTTGGGTTAGACGTTGGAAACAATTTGTTAAATTATGCTCGTTTTTTGTTTTTATGTATTATAGTCTGTTCATTATTTTTACGTTTTAGTATGCCATGTATAATGCCATAATCAGTTGCATACATAACTAGTAGATGTTAATGTTGTCCTATTATTTCCAGAAGTAGTTTTCTAGAT
>VYYJ01001844.1:0-26391 GCA_021029165.1 Cyphoderus albinus
GACATTACCAATATAGGCACTTTTGTCTGTGACCATGTATTTGTTGTGATTCACTCGGGCAAACGGGATTTCCTTTTGAGCTGGGGTTGAAGGTACTTCAAATAATTTCTGAGAGATGAACAGAGTATTATGTCATATAATAATGTAATGCGGAGCATTTAAATGCGAAAAGCATAGGTTAATAATATTACCACTTCAATTGTAACGTTTGGATACACTTCATTCAAATCCTGAAGCGACTTAAGAAATTTGAATGTCGAATTTTTGGTGTGGTCCCACAGGGCGACTAAAAGGCGAACATTAACGCCTCTATCTAAGGCAGCAGACCTTAACTGGTTATCAATGTCTGGCCAGAATCTAATTAGGAAAATTTAGATTCTTTAGCAGTTTTCTTTAAATACAAAAACAAAATATCGCTATGAGTCGATATGAGGCGAGCTTACTTTGGGGGTCTTGAATATAACAGTGAAGGAGAGTAGTCCATAACAGCAATATGCACAAATTCTTCTGCCTGGGAAATCACATCTAAGATTGCATCGAGGTCATTAGTCCGACCCGATGCACAAAATGGCGGAGGTGAACTCTAAAAAAGCAACAAAGACGTTGTAGTTTTATTGCTACTGAAGTTTGTCCTGCCCCATGTCCAATTAATAACTTATTAGAGAGTTAACAAACATACAGAAAGGTAGGAATTGTACTTGACTCCATTAAATGAGATATTCATTGGGTTGTCTTTTCCATACAGAGTTGAAAATGTGGCTGGCCATTCCTCTGGAATTTTTGTGTCGTTTTGGCCCAAATACCAATAAAACCTTTATAGATTAAGCAGTAAAAAGCATTAAGCACACTATTCATTTTTCTTCGTTCCTATTTTTGGGAGCATCATATAAATAAAGAAAGGAGCATTCAGAGATAAGTCGTTTTCTTACGTCAAATATTTTCCCCAAATCTTTAGCCAAGCATGAACAATTAATGGCCACCACTCCCAACTCTTTCACCTGAGTTAAAGACCTCCAGTCAAAATTTGCGCTTCCAATGTAAACATGTTTCCTGTCAACAATCCACATTTTCGTGTGGAGCACCCCGCCTCCGAGGAGTTTCTTGAAGTTTAGACTTCTCACTTCTGCTGCATGTGCGCGTTGAAGTTCTGCTGTGTCATTGTTCGGAAATTTATCTGAAGGGCTGTTCTGTGCTATTTTGATATCAATGTTTCGTCTCGTGCCAGCTTTCATCAGTCGTTTGAACACGTCAGTTCCTTTGGCAGTCAGCGAAGGATCCCAGCCCGGGTCCTGCAGATTCCAGTAAAAGCTACCAATTTCAATTTCGTCTTTGGCAAGATCTATTAACTGAACCCAAGCAGAGTACGTGGAAGGGTGAGTCACGGATGAGTTGAAAGTAAGTCCTTCCGGGATTGACTCCACTATGCTGAGTCGGCAAGTATTTCGACATTCTTGCCACTCTTTCTCCAACAACATTTGGGAGCGTGTCACATTTTCCAAGTGGTTCTGATCAACCAGGGACAAGACGACGACAAGCACAATCAGGATAAAGATTATGGTAATTGGGATACACGATGGACGGCACCACCTAAAACATAATTTTTTAAATGAATTTTACGTATACTATATAAAAGTGAATACACGTGTAGATAATAAACAGTGCTTAATCGTTTCATATGAACACTTTTATACTTCTACGTTATGGTTCGGAGGCATCTGTCTGTATTGACGCAGGAAACCCCAGCGGAAATCAAATTTATTTCCCTTTAAATCCGTCTCTCCCCAGCAAGCTTGACAACTTGACACTCGCCTTTCCTCAAGTCACGACAATATTTTATGACATTATATGACTGCTCTGTCGTCTAGCCAGAATTTACTATTTTACGTGCATGATTTTTTCTACGTAGTCAAAAATAGGTTCATAGTTGTTTCCAACATCCATCACGGGTCTACTATGAACATGTTACAATACTACCGCGTGCCAAACTATCATTACAGACGGATGTCATAAAAATCAAGATATATATATCATGGCACTCACCCCGTCCATTTTGGCTCATTCTTGTACCCTCGCAACATGTACCTAGAGTCCCAAAGTTCAAGTTCCAATTCGCCAAAGTCTAATTTCCCGGATGCCTCAACGGCTGACTGAAACGAAGCAAAATGATTGAGTGACATTAATACAGATTAATTTTCATTTTCGTTAATTGACCTCTCTTTGTTCTAAATATAGTATGTACATATCTATATGTATTACATATTTTATACATTCATTATATATTAATATTGTTTCCGCCTCGTAATTCGCAACTTTTACCGTTTACACGGGTAGAGTAAACGGACAATTTGCATATCTGTTATGCATGCACAGAGACTTTATAAGCTGCACAAAGTCTATGTTTGTCCTTGGCGTTTTCCAACAAAGTATACATATTTCAATTAATAAGTTACTCACTATCTATTGTAGTTTATTTATAAGCATATTTCACTCTCATTTGCTATAGTAGAGGCAGAAATTCTACTTTTGAATGCACGTAGGTATTTTTACAAACCAGTAAATGCTAAACTTTTAATTCGTTTTAATAACTGTCCATTTTCTGCATTCCAGTTTGATTGTGCTTGCTGTGCGAATTAATCGATATTAGTCAATATGTAATCACTAATTTAAAGTAGAAGGCTATGTATAGGCTTTGCTAAAGATTTGCAAATACAATAGATGTATAAAACTTACAAAATAAGATAATGGAACCTTTGTGCATGTGCCAAAATTTGATTTTTAAATACTCATTTTGATGTAGTTATTTTACTTTTAAAATCAAACTATACAAACTTAGAAAATGAACCAGGATGAACTTGATAAAATGTTTCTTACAGAAATCCATAACATAAAAAATATAAAAGAAGCTTTTTGTTGTTCCAAAATTAAAAACTTTCACATCTTCACACAACGGACATCAATTCCCGAGTGATCATGTATTCATGAATCATGAAATCATAATTATCATCTGTCAAGTAAACAAGAAAAACTCAACAGTTGGTTTTGCCGTGTTGCCTCTCTTCTCAAACTCTTTTTTCTGTACATGCTGAGCCAAAATCTCTAGGTTTATTCCTAGTAAATAACAAATACACAGTTGACAAACGGACAATATCAAGGCTTGAAAGAAAACATTGCTTCGATTACATAAAGTCTCATTCATGATACTCATGGACCATGTTTCATTGCCGTCGTAAAAAGGGCTTTCGTAATCTCTTTTATTGTAAAGCTTAGTATTCCACTCATAAGAGCAGTATTTTTTCAACAAAGAAAGCCTTTTAGTAACGACAGATTAATGTGTTGAAAACATGGTACTTCTCATGAGGCACCAGACAGAGGCAGATGTTCAATCTCTCTTCTTATGGTCATGGCCATTTCATGAAAACTTTCTTTTTGCAATTTTCTTCTTTGTATGTATAATACTGTGTTCGGTTGAAAGTCTCTGAGCTTGAATTTCCTCAGAATGGCCAATTTCGTTAATCTCTCCGAATTCTTATGCAGACTCGTACTTCTCAAGCTGAACAAAGAACTTGAGTTTGATGACAGTGTTCTGTACCGTACAGCACTTTGTATGCAAAATGTAAATACTTTACATGCAAGTGAAAACAGTAAATATCAAAGGGAGAGAGCACGTAAATTATTAATTGCACACGAGGCACAATTAAATTAAAACTATTTAGAATCAAAATTTCAACACTAAAATAATATTTCTAATGACATTCACGAAAGTGAACTTAATAAATATTTAAGAAATGTGCGGTCAGTTTCAGTTTTCTTTGTTCTTACCTTGTAGTGGGGCTGTCCTAAAGTTCGTTTCAGACTGCCCCGGAGGGCTTCATCATCTTCACTAGACCTGGAAAAACTTCTGCTTCTCATGGACGAGTCACAAGATTTCCGGTAGCCAAAGTCGAGAGAGAACATGGGCATCTTGAGGAGTCTCTTTGAGGAATATGTAATAATCGGTCTTCAGGGAAATGAAATGAGTATTAAAAATAAAGAACCACCAACCAAAACGCAATGTCAACGTCACTGCCACTACACTGTCAATACTGACTACTTCAGTCGATGAGCTTTTTGCCAATCATTCAAATGAAGAGCGTCACACATGACACTCACGCGACACATTTAATTTCCATAAAAGTCTATTACAGACTGTGAGAGAGCAACTTTTCCCTCTACTGTTGGAAAGGGCAGAGTCAATATCGACATAGCAAAATTCTTAGTCAGTACAATATTTTGAAAATGAAAATAATTGGTCGTGGGGCTAGATGACAACCGACCTTGCCGATGACAAAAATGTTGGTAATCAATTAAAGGCCCATTCAAAAAAACAAAACGAGTAGCACTAATGTTAAATTATATTTTTGTTTTATGTAGTTTTTTTCAAACTCTTGAAAATGTATAATTTCTAGTTTTGGTTTTAAAAAGTTGTGGCTCTTGAACTTGAGATTAACACTCCTTCGGAAGCAGCAGCCAACTGTAAGCAATTTGTCTTCGTGAAACCGCTCCTCGGAATTGCGCTCCAAAAATAACCTTTTTTAACAAAGAAGCAATAAAAATCTTTCTTCTCATGTCATAACATAATCTTTTCACACTTTCACACTTAGATAACATCCTTTTCGAGAATGGACTGATGAATGTTTTAAAAATATCATCACCATTACAGTACAGTCAAATCACTTTGCTTTCTGTCACAAGTAGACTAGATAAATAATAAACACTAAAACTCTGAAAGTAATGTTTGCAATCTGGTGGGAGGAGGACCAAATTAATCTATCGTATCTCCTCATTAGTCATCTTTAAGGAATTTATTGGCGTGGAGCTGACGATCCCGAGCGAAAGGATGTTCCTGTTATCATCGTAAAACAGTTATGTTACACTTGCACATTCATTATTATCATCATTATTTCTCATTAGGCCTTCTCCGTTGATTCTTCACTTGCTTATACAGAAGAAATTACTTTTATGTTATGGTTATGTGTACCTGAAGTTTTTAATACAATAACACACATGGCTCCATTCTGACATGCTTTATGTCCAAATTGTGAAGAGCGAATGCAAATCTTTTCACGTCTTTTATGTATTTATATTCTCTTCCATAAAATATACAAACTGCCAATTGTTGTATATTTATACTAAATTTTACTTTGTTCTGCGCACAGGAAGGAACTAACGCTTACGTACACTATGAGCACGTACGCAGTTGTTGCATGATGCTCGGGGAAATTGTGAAAATTTTATTACCACTTTATTGAATACTTTAAATAACTCTTTCCTTTAATTTATTTTTCTTTCTTTCTTTGCAAACAAGCTTTGAAAAATTCACTTCCAAACAGTGTAAAAAGGGGATACTCTAACAAGGAAAATTCCTTATTGACGAAATTACAACTTTAGATAGTTAGACCCAAGTGAATTGGGCTGATTATACAATTTTGTTATAAAATTGGTTTCTATTATTTCTCAAACAGATTGGTTTTGTGACCCAAGTGTACAGAGTAGATTTTTTCAACTCTCCTGATCACGCTATGCGCTATTTGTAAATAAGTATTTAGAATGTTATAATTTAATCACGATATTATTTTAATAAGATTGAAAAGCAGACTTTAGCAGACCAATCACAAGGATAAAAAACAATTTAAATTAATATAGATTATTCTTTCGTTACACTTTTTTCTGTGGTTCAAGACCACAAGGATTTACCAGTGGGAGGTAGATTAAAGTAACATGTAACAAAAACACAAATTAAAGGGAGTTTCCAATTCCAAATAATTGGTGAATATTTATTAATTAAAGTGTTTACTATTTACCATGATTATGAAAGGATGACCCCGACGTGTACTATGTCAATTTTTCTTTCCAATCCGCTCTTGTTATGCCTTCAGTAATACATTCACATTCATTATTACTGCATTTTATCGACCTGCCTTTTCGTGCAAACTTTCGTTATATGTACATCGTCCAAATACAAGTATGTGCATGGCTTAAGAGTATTTCACACATTGTTTTATGGCAGCCATTTAACAACGGTCATAGTAAAGCCATCAGCATGACACATAAATCTCATTCATCGGCAATTTTCACCTACCTACATAGACTCTTCTCCAGCACCACGACTCAAATGACCACATATAAAAATCGAATGCACATTAAACTATAACAATAACACCAACCTCCTTAACTTTTCTAGTTACGTTAGGGCAGACACTCACAACTAGCTGCGACTTTCATCTTCTTCCCTATATAGACAAATACGGAGATCGACATGAATCGCACGGAACAATTATATCCATTACGTATGATATAATGCGAATTATTTTAATATTGTTTTTGTTTGTCTTATTGTGTTAATTTTCCACAGATCCACAATTTTTAGCAGTTTTCCCCTGGCAGACATTCTATTTACATTTCATTATTTTCTGGATTACTTTAGGTTCACCTGGATTCGTTGCTAATCCAATTACAGTAATTTCATGAAAAACAGTCGACAAATATCAAGCCATTCTGGCTTTGTCTCTAATGAGTTCTTGCAGGGCATCTGTAGTCTATAGTGTACCCCTCCTTGAATCATCCTGGTTAAACGCTTAGCGCTTGTCAGGTTTGGTTTCACTCAATCACCGTTTTCAAAACTCGTCACTAACTACCAAAATAGTTTTGCAAATTCACTTGAACTCAACATTGCCTGGTCTCGTTTTTACACGCTCGATTAGAGCAGCAAAGAGTGAGCACGTTTGAGTTGGAGCTATTGAACCAAACTGAAGTTGTTCCTTGGAAAGGAATTCCTCCATTCTAAAATGTATGTTTGGAAGTAGTCACAAGAAATAGGCAAGTTTGTTGTCTTATGTGTTTTCTGTCCCATGTTCCAAACAAAAGCATGTCATGATGCTAGAAGCGTCGTGCACAGAATGCATGAAACATGAGTTTTAGCATGGTGGTTGGTTATAGGCAAATAAATGCTTTCAGTTTCAACACCCTTTGCTCCTTTTCAAACATGTACGGATGCACTAAGATACTTCCAAAAGGCAGTCACAGTCATCAGCTCGTCTAAACATGCAAAATTCATAGTCATACATAATGCCATAGTTTTCCTTTTCAAACCGGTATTCGGGTTAAGTAGAGTGAAAGCTTAATGCATAAATATCTAAGGTAAGAAGAATGGAATGGCACGCGGATAAAGCGTCGTGCATATTTTTCCAGTGAAATGTTTGGATTTGTCATTGTCATGCTATTTCATTTTCAGGTTTTGGCGTAAACGAGCTTCTTGTCCTCCACTACTCGCTGGAACTTAAAACCAAATAACTAGGTAGGCGAAGAAGTTGAAGAGCAGTACATTTATTATTGTGCTGCTAAACTCAAAAGAAAGAACTGATCGAGAGAATAAATATGAAGCCATAATAAATTATATGTACCTCTCTTTCGGTGAATTTAGGTTCAAAGGAAAAAAGAATATTAAAATTGTAATTCAAAGCGTGCTTCGTGTAAGAAATCCTATCTTTACTCTGAGCTCTTTCTTGAGACCCTTTTCAAGTATTTTATAAAGGGGATATTCTTTTCTCCCCTAGGCCTATACTTTCACTTCTGAAAAATTGATGCATACATTAGGAATATAGTTGGTTCTGCTGGTAGCATTACATATATCATATCATCACGAAAGGCATGCGAATGCTCTAGTCAAGTGACTGTTTTGTCTTAAGAGGCTATGCTAGCAGTCAAAATATAGCTGAGTAATAATATTCTGGTTTTAACATGGCTTCTCCAACCGAACCATAAAGTGCGCATTATTGCAAGCAGTTACAGAACAAAGAGAACAAGATAAAGTGGTAAAAGGATATTGCGAAAAGAAAAGACAAAGCGAAACAAATAACATTGTTTTTGTCGACTTCATGCCTTTGTCTACCTCAGTACTGCGAAACCTAGGAACTGTGCATTTCTAGAATTCAATAAGGGAACTATGTTGTGCAATATTGATAACTGAACAGGAACACCGGAATCTCTTTTCTTTGATTACACCACACAACAAGAAACTCTGTTTGCACTAAAGTGATAAAAATTAAATGTAATTTTCAAGCAGCTTCAGCTTTTCCTTTATAGAAATTAAATGATCTGCTTGGTGATGACTGCCGCTGCCGCTTGTTTGCGCCCCAAGAGACTTTTCTTATGTTGTGAGTAGGTATGCAAGTAAAAGCTCCCTTTGGACGACATTTGTAATAAATGGTCGTTTTGTGGATTTCTTAACAAGGAAATAATGGAAAAGCGAATATTTCCATTAGTCTGACTTGCCTTGCCCTTAAAATAACCAGTGAAAAGGGCATTGGCAAATTATTCAGGTAGGTTGCATGCTGAAAATGATTAAGGAGCCACAATTGTGATTGTTAAACAACAATAATGAATTGTGTGCGACAGGACCGAGGTACTCTATTAAATCATTCACTTATCGTTAGTCACTCTCACAACTCGGCATTTAGTACATCAGATTGTTATTGTCGTGCTTTATCACTAAAAGGAAAATTAAATTCCAAGCCCGCGGTTATCGGCCTTGTGCTTTTCTCCTCATGCATAGGAATTTACTTTTACTTGCAGTTTGTGGAAAACGGAAAACAAAACTTCATGGTCAAGCATACTCTCATTAGCATAATCATTGTTTTATCAGTACGTAATATTATGTATGTATAATATTTTCTTGTCTTTCAGCTTCACTAGAAAGACTACTATAGTCTCCGCACAACATTATTCTATACGCTGTAATAGAAATACCCTGTCATTTTAGTTAATTCCATGCGTAGCCCATTAATTTGACTACATACATGAAGTAACAATTTAACCTACACTGAA
This sequence comes from Cyphoderus albinus, assembly GCA_021029165.1. Lineage (NCBI taxonomy): Eukaryota > Metazoa > Arthropoda > Collembola > Entomobryomorpha > Paronellidae > Cyphoderus > Cyphoderus albinus. The sequence goes on from VYYJ01001844.1 coordinate 8,863, forward strand.
GTATGAATGTTTTCATGGATAAATCACAATGATAAGTAATCTGCGAATAAGTAAGCTTGTCGGGCTATTTGTATTTTTTCAACAGAGTTCACTCAATCAAGCTAATCCTAAATGGTATGTCAACAGAAAAGGAACCTGAGCTTAATGTGCTCTAATTGGTTTATGTGTACTTATCATTTTCTTCTCCGTATAAAACAAAACTGGATCCGAGCATGAAAAAGAGCGACGTTGAATGTTCATGTAATAATTCTTTTCGACCGACATTATATGTCTTGCTACACATTTCTACTATAGATAACTAACTATGTATGAACGTTGATTGATTGTTCTGGCCTTTCTGGCTGTCGTGCTTCCAAATCGAAGCACTTCCTGCCTTAATATGGATGTGTAATTTAATGTGACAACAACGGGCGAAGTAGAAAAATCGATCAACTTTTCCCCAGGTTCTTCTTAGATTGATGCTCATTTTAATGGCTTTTACAATTGCCGCGGCCGCTGCTACCTTCTCTTCAATCCGTTGATGGCTGTCTTTCTGTCGTGAAAAATAAAAGACGAAGGCATTCCCCGTTGTCACAAAGGATTACGATTACGAAGTATGAGCGTGTTTGATACGATTTGTCTCTTCGTTCTTATGTAGAAGCTAAATATTATGATAAATGACTGTAGCTGTTGTTATATGACGGTTTTTTGTCTTGTTTCTCTTGGAACACCAATCAAAACTTGTTAACAGTTTAAGAGGTTCAAATGGAAGAGGGTAGTAAAAGCAATAAATAAAAAACCTTTCATAACATGATATGAAAAATAAATGTGGCTGATTTGGACATATATGTAATAATATTGAATTTCCACAATACTGTTATCAAGGTGTGTGTGAAAAACAGTACAATAAGACGAGAGGAAGACAGGGAAAATCTGGCATTCGCAAACAGAATAATATAAATTTAAGTAGAGTGGAATAAAGATAAGCAGCCAGATTGAGTAGCGAGGACATGTTAAGATAAAAGGCTCTATCTTTAAATGGAAAGAGAAGGAACAATTATGAACAAGAACGACCAGAAATGTTATAAAGGATATTGAAATATGATCAATGATGACGCAATTTGAGAGCTGAGGTTAGAAAACGCATTAAACTGAAGAGGAGAGGCGGTGCAGAATATATGTTAAATGGAACTGCAACTGTTACGATTTTATGAGCTGACAGAAAATTGAATACAGTCATGCTCCACTATCAAGTACAAAATACTTAGATACGTCAGTTATGCACGATCTTATGATCAGTGTGTTGATTTGGTTCCTGGAAATGGAGTATGCAAAGTTTGTCTTCATTTGTAAAAGAATTTTCCACTGCTGCTACTTTGGAAGATGCAATGATGCTACAGTTAGTCAGAATGTTAGAGAATTGAGGATCCAGATGTGCCAAATTGTCTAATAATATGCATTTTATGCCGAATTGTGGGTCTCTGGTTTCTCAATGAGGTGTAAGAAAAACGCAAAGATTAGTCTACATTTTTATTGAACATTGCATGATTTGAAATGTGGGGTTTAGAGCGTGAATTGTGTACCTACATTTGATCTAATTTCATAGCCTTAAAAAGACTGTTTGTACACCTGTTTGTTTTGAAATTTCGTTAGTATGGATGACTGAACCAATAACAAACCTATTAGATTTACAGAACAACTAACCAAAATGTACCTTACTTTTACAAAGTAAAGCCAAGCTTTTTACAGGCACTTTAATTCATTACTTAAGTAATTGCATACTTTGTTTAACATCCGAGAAAATCTTTCAACATCCCGACTTTGCACTTAAAAGTAATCTTTTCAAAACCACAGACCACAGACAACAAGTCTCAATGAAACACGCTGCAAACGACATATACCACCTAAACATGCACAGAACACCACAACGATATTTGCATTCATATTTGAAGCAGAATGAGTCACGGCAATGGCCATTTCTGAAGTAAATCTTAGCCTCGAAATTTTAAAACGTAGTTATCCCACATTTCTATAACTCTGGATGCCTTGAATCCATTCAATCTATGTAAAACGATTGGACTGACTGCGAGTCATCTTTGAAGAAGTAGGCCGTACTTAATTTTTATAGGGGCTTTTGCTATAAACACGTGGCCTGTATGGCTGCTTGCTACCAATTTTCTTTTCATGCTACTTTCGTTCTGCATCTGTGTCCGGCAGAAAAATTGCGGTTTTGTTGGAAGAGCTCATGTGTTGTTCACCCCAACAAACACGGAGCAGGAAGCATTCCTGGGAGAAGAGTAATTCATTTCAATGCGGATGTCGTTTTGGTGTTTCATGAACTGGTGAGAGACATGAAATTTTTTTCCGCGTATGTTTTATTGTAACATGTATTTTACAATGTACATGCGGGTAAATGAAAAGTACCTGAACGACAGATTATGCTTATCATCAGTCAGCGTCACAATTGATAATAACTGCGAACCAAGCATATCAATTTTTGACATCAATTTCCCATAATCAGCAAATCTGCCACTTATTATATATAGCTTTCGTGCATACTTTGAATCCCCCTTTACCAGACTCTAAAATGTGCCATAACACAACATTAGGGAATTGAGCTCTTATAGTAGCGTAAGAATTGTTATGTTATGTTATCTGATATGCATTACTCAAAATCAATGCCCCAAATAAAAACAAAATTAGCCTCCATCTTACAATTAGTGGTTCTTTTTATTCTCCGGCCCACCGAGGTTGCGTAATGCTTCCAAAAGGGAAAGAATGCGTGTCACCAGAAGGACCAAGCGGTATTATCTACTAATGAAAGAGACTTAAAAAATGACGCTACTTTTGTTTTGCCAGAGTATTTGTTGTGCTATGTTAGAACTGGATCTTAACAGAACTTGAGTCCTGTGGCCTGGGGCATTGTAAGACAACGAACCTTATGAACTCTTTACTTTTAGCTATTTCAATTAACTGTAAAAGTATAAAAATGTACACATCGCAAATTAATCAACTTATCTCCTATACCTTTTAGTTCAAAAATTTCCAGATTTTTTTTTGAAGTTATTTAACTTGTGCAGACACCACTTTAATTAGCTAATGAGAATTGTACAAAACTGAGTAGAATTACCAACATTAGATTTTGTTTTCGAGTAGTGACAATTATCTGGATGATAATAACGTGAACGAAATATGAACAGAAACAAAATTATATATTTTTCGGGGAAAATAAAAAATAGTACCGGAAAGGTAAATGTTTCGCTTGAATTACTTTATTGATAGGGTTAGACTCTTTAACTTTCAAGTTATGGTACAAAATTGCAAAAATTCAGCCTAAAAGAGGTACACAATCAAGCTTTTATCCCTCCATATTAAAGGAGAAATTCACAGTTTATCGAACGTAATTCCCTGGCCTAATTTATAATTTCGACGAACACTAAGAGTATAATATTTGATTAATGACACAAATATATTTGGAGACAATATTCGAGTCTACAATTAAGAATTCAGAACAGTACCCGATTTGGCTATACAATTTAAGTTAGCCATACAACAAAGTACAAATAGGTACGAATAGCATATTACTTAATGCAATATCTCTATTCAATCTCAAGCCAAGTTTCCTTTAAACGGGTTACACTTTCATCACGTATTCAATACGTGTTTAAAAAAATGTATTATACAAAACTACTATAATTAATAATTACAAAGTTGTAAATTAGTTTATCTACAAATTTCTAGCCAATCTTTCTTACATTATTTCAAATTATTATTTCAAAATAAAATTCAATAAAGCAATATACAAAGACAGATCTACTGGAAAATAGAAATTTATTTAGAGTAGTCTTAAGTAGTTTTTCGAAAAAATCTTGTCGTGATTTATTTAAAAAGTAATGAAACTATTATCTACAAAAGTACAAAATTATGTCGCCCAAATACAAGGACCACTAAAAATTGAAATTATTTTATACAGTGGGCTGTAAATATAGACAAATACAAATCAAAATATACATAAGTATTTATAGAGTGAGCGTCAATAAATAAATTGTTTTATTGCATATAATACTAGTAAATTGCACAACAAACTGCATGAAATTGAAATATGTGGGCAGATATTTGAATTATTTATAATTCGGCTTCCTGTTTTCGTGGGAGTAAAACAGTAAATTTAACAACTCTTCAGGATTTCATATATATTTTAATTGTGCTTTGTTAGATGGCAATAAAGATGATGACGCACGATATATTTTTTGATGGAATATGGACAATAGAAAGGACAATAACAATCAAAGTTTGAAAAGATGGTAAAAAAGTTGTTCATCAATACAATAATGGGATCTAGTGGCGCTCCCATTCTAATATTTTATTAAACACTACAATCGAATATTTAAATATTGATCGCCTACTAGTTTTTTAATAACCACGATGCTAAATCGTGATTAGTTTTTTATCGTGTTGTGTTGAATAATTATTTTTCGGATAGCCTGGCTTCCACTCCTCAAAGCATATAGTCTACTAACATTGAATGCAGAACCTTGAACTAAATATTTTTTTGCTCGATGCTTGAAAACAAAAAAAAAATATATCAAAACAAGGTGGAACTAAAATATTTTTCATATCCAAATGCAACTTTTTTAACACGACAATATAGTCATTTATGTTATTATTTTATTGATTGCTTCTCTGCCATATTATGTTACCAAAGAAAGCTCGCATTAAACTAACATTAAACTAACAACTTCGGAGGATAAATCATAACTCAATGTGTCTAGAGTCTAGAGGAGTACACTAAATCCTGTCAAACATGACAGACTAAAAAGGCAAATATTTGCACTTTTAAAAAGAGTATGGTCCTTATTGGGCAGTCTGGAGTAATTTGGGCTGGGTGGCTCACAGGAATCATTTTACTTCGAAAACCCTGTGGTCGTCCGAAACTGCCATCGTGGTACACGTGGTCATTGCTTTTACCAATTTTAAATCTCCTTCTAATTATTTTCGTCTTGTTAGACGCTTTGATAAACTGGAGAAATGAACTGTTTTCTAGATATTCTGTCTCTGACACACAAATCATTTACGTTTTAAGTCGACTGTCCCTTCTGGAGCAATTTATAACAAACTTTTCACTGCGACTGGTATTCCTCTGCCAGGCCAAGAATCTCTCCAAGATTTGGTGTTATCTATACCACCTAAATGAAAATGAGTTCAAAAGATCGAAATCGTACATGGGCAATTGTAGAGTTCTCATATTTTCTCTTCTCTTTGTAACCGTTGTTGCCTCCACGGTTATAGCTACCCTGGATGCCATCTACCTTGGAGAATATTACTCCAAATCTTGGCTGCCAATTAATAAATGGGTGTTCACTATTCTTTTGTTTTTTGCCCTCAATGCTGCTCTGGTCTGGCCTTTCTCTATTGCTTTAACTTCTTACCTAACAACTCAGTATCTTATTGGAAAGTCATTTGCAGGTGTTTGCAAAAACATTCACCATCTCATGGACGTGGTGGCAAAGAAACAAAGTGAAAGCATCAACTTACCTACACCACCAATGTCACCAGAACCAGAAGAAATACCAGAAAATCTAACAGTCGTGACAAATAAAGTTAAGAATGAGATTAATGAATTTATAGAAATGATTGAAAAATTATTTAAATTGGCAAAGCGTACTCTGCCTGTAATACTCATCCTTGTAATGGCTGGAGGCACTCACAGGCTCATTTCACTTTTTGTGAAAATTTTCATGAGGGTCGAAAATACTTTTTGGGAAACTTCATTGGTCATAGATGTTGCTCATCTTTGGATCATTGCGAGCCAATTGTCCATACTTCACATGGGACGGCGATTAGCTAAAACGGTAAATATCCAATAATAATTATGTTTCATACTTTTCATATTTTTCTGACAAAGCTATACATATGTATTTTAATTTTATTAGATTCTACACTGGAAACAAAAATTGCACACAACCTATCAAAGCAGCATATCTGAATTGGCCGATTCTGTGCCATCTACTGAGATTTTGAATTTAAAAGAGATTTACAAAAAGATTGATGCTTGGACTTGGAAATTAGTTGTTGATACAGGTGCATTCTGTCGTGATGTCGGCTATCAAATTTCATTTTGGGTGAGATTTTTTATTTTTACATATTCTTACACAAGGTATAATTCATTATCAAATATCAATTTATATCGTGTCACATAAGATTTCGCTTGTTTATCTAGATAATATTTTATCTACTCTTCTTCACGTTATTTCCCGTCCCTGGAGGAATCATCAATATCCTAGTCAAACGAGTCAATGATAGAATTTACACCAGAGAGGATTATGACAGAATGTTACAAAATTTGTACAATAACGATTTACTCATGCGCTTTAACTGGCATTAAACTTAACTTTAGTCAGTTAAATATTCAGGTTATCATCGATCGACAAAAGGATACAATTAATGAGCTGGCAATGGTTTGGCAAAAATAAAAAGTCCATATTAGACACACTATGATATAGAATATTCACACTACAAAACATTTAAACCAACAATTCTGTGTTAATTTTTGCGCAAAGGTTTATAAAACATTTCAAACCAATAATCAATAAATCTTATTAAATACTCTGTCTAACCAAAGTGTAAACAATTTTAAATGATATCTTTTGTGAATGTTTATAGAAGACCGAAAATGTAATTTCGCAGTGGTCATGCAAGATAAGAAATTTAGGTCATTCATAACAGTTTCCGGTCGGTATTAAAAAGTGTATAGATGTATGTAAAAAAATATATATAATATATACATATGCTTGTAAATATCTATTCAGCTGGAATCAAACATTTTCAAAGTAGACATGTCCTTAGTCCTTAAAAGTCTTTAACACTCTCCAAACATGGCGCTACAAGGGTTAACAATAGCGACATGGATCGCTTGGTTGAGTGGAATGGTACTTCTTAAGAAGCCTTGGGGCTGTCCGTTATTCACATCTTGGATATCCGTATCACTGCTGATATCTTTGATAAATATGGGCGCTTTGGCTTTTTTAGCTACCGACGCTCTGTACAATTTTCCAATCGAGGTAATTCTCCCACCCATCAATTCGAACTCAACAGTTGGCACTTTGGTTGCTCGTATTATTCACTACGAAGTAATCGTTAGCAATCTGCTGATTAACCTAATATTCAAATTTCAAGCGAAGAAAGTAGGAAAGCTGTGGAATTATTTATATCTTGGAAATCAAAAGGACGCATGTCGGGTAGAGTTTTTCTTGAAAAATATCATCAACTTGTTTTTCTCACTATTTGCAACTGTAACCTATTCCGCTGTGGCAGTAATGAATGGAGCACCAGTGGGTGAAAGCTATGAAAAGTCATGGATCGGTTCTATAGGACAAATCCCTTACTCGATTCTAATTACCTGGTTTTTATACGCACCATTCGTTATACCATCAACTTTAGGGTTTGCTTCTCTGCTAGTCACACTTCATCATTTGCGATGTATCTATCAAAGATATTGTGAAAATATTAGGGACTTGATGCGGAGCAAATCAAGAGAACAACTCAAGTCCCCTACTAAAAGTAATGTCTCTCAACCGACATTAATCACAAATAAGTTAAAAAATGCACTAGTGGACGAATTTGAGGAAATGCAAGAAATGTTTGGGCTGTTCGATGCTTCACTGGGTCCCGTTCTACTGGTAATTTTGGTAAGAGATTCCATGCGGCTAGTTTCTATTGCCACAAAGCTGCTACTAAATAATCCTTTGAGATCGGACGGAAAATGGGATCTTACGGTAATCAAGGATATTTGTCTTCTCACTGTTATATTTTGCGAGTTTACTTTGATTGAAGTCGGAAACAAGGTGTCACGGATGGTAAGCTAAAATTTTACCACTGTAATATACATTAATATTTACAAATTGTGTTGTTGAACTAAGTTAATTGGTTACGTTTAATGTAGTTCACAAAGTGGAAGCAAGAACTGGAGAAAGAATCTTTGGAACTAAATACCTGTTTATCATCAGAAGCTCAAGATTTGAAGGATTTGAGTGCGATGATTGGTAATTGGAAATGGAACCTCTCTGCCTGTGGTTTCTTTGATGTGGACAGAAAATTGGTAAATGGGGTACGTTTTTTTGCATTTTTATTGTTTTTAACAATGCGTGTTACATTTGATTTACTAATTGAAATGATTTCTTTATTTTAGATAATTACATATCTTATTACGTACGTTGTCATCTTGGCCCAATTTAAAATTGCTACAGACGGACCTGGGTAGTAAGTAACTAATAAATGACTACAGTTTAGTTTAGTGTTGCAACTTTGTTATATGTGTATTGAAATACAGTCATAAACTGACAATTAGCAATTCCGCTATTCTTTGCAAACAAATCCAGACCTTAATTGTAATTGGTCAATTTGTTCATACGCAAACATTGAATAAAGACAACGAAATGCGTACATGATTTAGCATATCCAATAACTTCCTGCAGTTACTGCAGCATTGTAGATTCTAGTTTTAAGGGAAAGCGATGATGCAATCCAGGATCATGTCAAAAATAACTTTGAAGAATGTGATGGTAGTCGTGGCCGTGACAAAATAGAATGAGCCTACTTTCATTTTTAGACAGGGGTAGGACATAAGAACCCTCCTAAAATCCCGTTGCTTTGTTCTACTCCAAGTGTCCATGAAACCGGTGGCCAAATCGTACATCTCTGCTGCCATTGCCAAAATCCTTTTATACGGCATTGAGAAACATGCATACAAGTCATTGTACATAAAGTTCAAACCAAAGATCTTTGAAAATATTTACAGAACAATAAAAACGACATACGCAAATCCAGAAGTAGAGCAAACTGCCACTCCCAATGGATATGTTAAGATTCCTGGGAATTCGTCAATGAAAACGTGGTTCATGCTCCTTAGGAGAACGTAGATGCATGGAACCAATGCTATAATCACGACGATTTTGATCAAAGGAATCATCATTCGTCCAATGGATGCGTTGAAGATTGTGCAGAGAACCTGCAGACCCCGGTACATTTCGAGTGCAGCTTTTGGATTGCGTAGTTCTGTAGTTGTGTAGTCACTTTCATAGTTGTGGCTAAGATTTTCACAAGCATAACGCAAATATTGATAATCAGATTATCACTACAGTATATTAAAAAATGTTTTTTTCTTACTGTGTTTCAATCAGCCAAAAGTTTATACTGTTTGTGTGGGCGGCAACGACCCAACTAGTCAACGAGTACCAAGCAATGACCCCGCCGTATAATAAATACTGCTGAATGGCTCCAGGGATGAGCCAGTACCAGGGTTTAGGATAAATGTAAGCAAAGAGAAACCATGGCATGTAGGGCATCAATATGAACATTATGGTACCAACGGCAGTTTGAATGTATGTAAACGGGATGGACGCGTTCATAACCAAGCGACCTCCATCTTCATAATCATCCAAATGAATTAGATACTTTTCCACATTGTCTTTGTTGAACTTCAACAAAGTGTTGATATACTGCCGTGTTTGGTCCATGTAGAAATACGAGTTTATCATGTAGTAGACGTAGGATGTATACCACATTACGCTAAAAGAGCTCATGAACATTTCTCGGTGAACCTTTGAATCAGCTCCGCCCATTTGATGGCAGAATATGTAAATGTTGTAGAAGGTCATGAAAAACATTTGAGTGGATATAATGCACCATTGAAGCCTCCACAACTTTTCACCGGTAGGACCCCATTTATCAATGACACATGTTTTCTCATTCCAATGCCAAGGAAAGGATCCTGTGGTTTCACCCAGGAATATGAGCTGTCGTAACCTTCGCATTGTTGTTTTATCCAAGAAATAACGCCGTTCTTTCAAGACAGCTTCTCTAGCTTGTTCTATTTGGTTTTGGTTTATTGATAATTTGGATGAAAGGTTAACCTGACTTGTTTCGGATAACTCAAAGCTTTCTTCGATCACTTGATCAAATTTAGGATCTCTGGTCACACGAGAATATTCCGGCGGAGACCTTCTTGAATGAAATACGGAAGCATTCATTCTTATCCTAGTATCTGATCCATTCGTTGTGACAAAGTGAGGAGGGACAAAGGATGACCTGTCTGTTAATTTGCTAAAAAGATTGCGTCCGTCATAATTATCCTCATTTTCATTGTAGGGAATCTGGGATAGACCATGAATCTAAAAACAAAATTCTTGTATAGACATCATTAGACAAAGATCCTGGATAAGATTATGAAGGTATCCTTCTTACCTTTACAAGATTTCTTCTTTTTCTCTTTCTTAAAGTGCCTGTCTGCTGCATTTTGTTTGGCTCTGTTGACGATACTTTTGTCAAATTTTCAAAGGCGAGGAAATATTTTTGATCGTCACTAGTCACTGGTTTGCTGAAAAGGACAAGTGGAGATTTCTTCACTCTTATATAAGCGTTACTTTCCTCCAAATGCCCGTTACGTTGGCTAGAGAAATTAAGATTCTAATTGGTTGGCTCAAATTATAACCATACGTAACCTCCCTCCATTAAGTTCAAAGGTAATCACAAACAGACGTGACATTGAGTTCGAAAGAATTTTCTATGAATATTATTAGAACTCCTACCCGTTTGTTTGTATAAGTTTGGCTCAGCATTATAAAAGCTGTATGCAGTACTCGTCAAGATGAATTTCGTAACAATTTTGTAGTCGACATCATATCAATAACATAATAACAAAAACAGTTTCCAATCAAAATTTAGGCATTTATTTTTAATGTTTCTTCAACGCTGTAAGGCTATAAGCAAAGCTAAGCTGTAAGTAAAACTATCTTCAAAGAATTTTTAATCATTCCAAATGGAACACATTTTGACATATTTCACAATATGAAAAGGAACATTCATCAAATTTTGATACATCACATAATGTGATTCACATTACCAAGATCTAAATCGGTCAAATATCCGTAATTAGAAATGACTGGCGACTCACTGATAGCGTGATGATAGCTGACCAATTATGACAATTAGTTTTTCTTTGATATGACATTCAATGGCAGAAGAAAACGTGTAGCCGTACTTTCACCAAACAATTATCAGAAACAAGTATGGCAAAAGTTGCGGCAAAGGTGACTGCCGTTGAATAAAATTAACCCAGTATTTTTGCAGGAAACAATAATTACTGGATTATAATTTTTAATTTATGTTCACCCAAAAAACTGTATGTCTCACTGTCAGTTCACTGTCAGAAACGGCTATGTAAAAGAAATCTAAGACTCGCCAATAACAGTTAGATTTGCTTTATAAGTATTTAAGTACATATTTATAAGTATGTATTCATATTTTTAAGATTAAGACTAATCTAAAAATGAATTTGGAGGATTTTTTAAATAAAATTCTGCATGATTGCAATTTACAATGTAAAAGTAAATAAAACATCTATTTAATTAATGGGTACAATAGCTCAAATGAATTTGCTTAATATGAAAACATTCAACTAAGGAAATGTGATAATGCAATCCGTGATGAGATCAAAGATGGCTTTGAAGAAAGTAATTGTGGTGGACACAGTGATAAAGTAGAAGCGGCCCACTTTTACTTTGAGACATGGGCACGACATCAAAATCCGGCGAAAGTCCTTCTGCTTTGTACGACTCCAAGAGTCGATAAAACTTGAAGAAAGGTCAAACATTTCCGATGCCATTTTAAGAACCCTGAAATTAAAAGTTAATTGACGCAGATGCAGGTTAATGTGGTTTGAAGTCTCATTGATTAATTTTGAAAGTAATTTTGCTTACACATATCCAGCCGTGACACAGTCAAACACGCCAAGTGGGTAAGTAAGAATACCCGGAAATTCGTCGACGAATTTGTTGTTCATGCTCCGGATAAGAACGTAGCCACACGGTATCATTGCCGTGAGAATGAGAAATTTCACCATTGGGATGGCTAAAGGTGAAAGGCAATCATTGAAGCAAATGCAAAGAACCTGAAGAGCACGATAAATTTCCAGAGCCACTTTAGGATCTCTGATGGTATCCCTTGTGTAGTCGCTGTCATACTCTTTGCTGGTTATTTAAGAAAAGGACAAATTTAATAATTGTAATTAATTAGTGACAATTCTATAAGCTCCATATTTAAAGTGTCTTACTGTATTTCGGTGAGCCAAAAATCGACGCTATTTGTGTGAGCCACAACTAGCCAGCAAGTCAACAAGTAAGAAGTTATTACTTGCCCAACCACAACAAATTCTTGAAATGCCCCAGGAATCAGCCAGTACCACGGTTTTGGATAAATGTAGGAGAAAGTATACCAGGGCTGGAAAGGCATTACTAGAAACAAAGTGACCGAAATAAAGATTTGGACGCAGTTACTGGGAATCGCCCCATTGATTATAACTCGGCCCCCATCTTTGTGTCCATCAAGATGAATCAAATATTTTTCCACGCATTCCTTGTTAATACGTAACAAAGTGTTAATGTATTGACGAGTTTCATCCATGTAAAAGAACAAATTAACATTGAAGTAGACAGCTGAAGAATACCAAACTACGCTGAATGAACTCATAAACGTTTCCCTGTATGATTTTCCTTCTGCAACAGAAATTTCATGAAAAAATGCATAAAACTGGTAGATGGTCAGCGAGCAGGTTTGAATTGTAACAAAGAACCACTGCAGCTTCCAGAGTTTACGCAAAAATGGACTCCAAACATCGACACAAACTGCTTTGGAGTTCCACCGCCAAGGGAAGGAACCAGTCGCTTCTCCAAGAAGAATTAGTAAACGCAACCGATTTAATGCTGTGTGGTCTAGAAAATGGGTACGGCCTTGGATATCACTTTCAACGTAGACACTCTGAGAGCCTCTTGACGGAGAAATGCTGCTGTGGAATTCATAACCCTCCTCCACATCCCCAGTATAAGACCGAACTCCTTTGCCTCCGTCCATTACGTGAAAGTTAGGATTTCGGGTTATTCGATTAAAAGAAGCTGAGTTCATTCGTAGAATGGTTTCAGATGCGGTCCGAGATTCAAATGGACATTCAAATGTATTTTCACATCCCTTATTGAAAAGAGTCCGGCCATCAAACTGATCTTGAGCTTCATTGTACGGAATTGTTCCAAGGCCTTTAACCTAAATGATCAATTGAAATTTTGAGCAATGCGAATTTTTATTTAAAAAAAATATATTACGAGTTTGGTTTATTACCTTTGCAATATTTCGTTTCTTCCTTTTCTTTAAAGTTCCCGTGTTTTGCATGATGGCAGCTGAAGATCACAATTATAACGTTTGTATTTCTTAGAAAATGATTTCCGTTCTGTAAAATGAGTACGAAAAACCTCTACTAAAGAAATCAACCGTCTGCCAAGAAGCTTTAAGCAGTTGTCAGCTTTTATGTATAACGAGATCTTAAAATTAAAGTAATTTACATTACGCTTATGTGATTTGGATGACTAACAAGTAAGCAAATTAAATGGTCTTTATTGGTTACTGTAGGGTTCACAGAGCTGTATGGTGAATCATGAATGGTCAACGGTGGTTTCCCGATGCGATGTAAACACATTCAGTTGAGTGGTTTATGTCCCTACTTTATGAATTAATTTGACCTATCGTCAGATTTACAAAAATAAAACCATGATTTTGTTTTACTTTGGCATTTCAACATTAAAATGCGATTGTCGTTTTATAGTCTCTTGTCCAATTGCGTATCGAATAAACAAATACAACCTTTTATCTCACACGCCGAATTACCGAATTACGACAATTTTAGTTGTACAAGTAAGTTTTAACATTTAATGCATCAATTTACTCCAATTTGCGGTACCCAAGTTATAAAGTGTATAAAAATAATTATAAACGTTTGTCCACACCAATCACATGATGGCAGATAATTGTAATTCAGAGCTTAAAAGTTTAATCTGGTGTTCGGTAACGTTAGGTCCAAATGGACTAACATTTAATAATTACAAAGGTAACGGTCAATGGGGAAACCATGTAAATTAAGTACATCGCATGTCTTGCTTACATAATAATTAGATAAGGAAAAAGGTGCTATTTGTAAATTCAGGAGGAATCGAGAATTAAGCGTTTAGCGGAATTGACTGGTTTGCCAAAAAATAATTAAATATTTTACTTTGACTCGTATTTAATTTATCTATTGTCATTGAAGTAGTTTTAGTTTTACACGTGCCCAATTGTAATTAAAGTGTCAATAAGCAATTCTCCAAAGAATTGTATTTAAGCCATGTTTTCCACCTTTCTCCACGATGCTATTGTTTGCGCCGAATTCCGTTAGTTGTTGATGCAGTTGCCTGTTTAAGAAACGCGGAAGGAGAAATGGGACTGACAAACGAGGGTGTTGTTAAAATTGAATGGAAGGAAACAATTAAGTCAATTTGGCACTGAGAATGCGAACTTTTGTGTGAAATTCAATGTCAAATTATCAAGTAAAAAGGTATATAAGGAAATGCATTACGTAATTATTACTTTCTACATTACATTTTAAAACATTTTGTCTGTTTTTCGCAACTTTTCCATTCCTTCACGATTTTACGAGGACGAGGAAGACAGTGACTAATAAAAAATAAAGGATGTAAGGTGCCGTCTTTTTTTCTGAAAAATACCCCACTTCTAAATTCAAATGGATTTATGAAGAGTAGAGGATATGTATCTAGTACATACTAGTACTAGTGCCTAGTGCCACTTTTGGCGATGGAATCTTTTTTTTTGCAATTGTAAACACATACATATTACATTTACATAATTTCAATCTACGACGTAGTTTAGTTAAGAAATGTTTCTCTTGTCAAATTACACCACAACGCATTTTGTTTTTCTTTGCTCGCCATTACATTAAATTCTATATAGGATTATATTCATTAACCATCACAAAGCTAAGCACAAATGGGTTTATTGATTTTTATCTAACTAAACGTTTTATCGCTGAATCAAACAGGAAAATATCGAGTTTCGAAATAGCTGTTTACTACTATTAAACTCAACGTTTTATGTTAATGGAATCCTCTCAGTGAAACTTGAAGTGTTCTTCGAAGACCTCGATTGTTTTTTAAGCCAACCAAAATTTTCCAAATAACTCGAATTCATAAATCTTCATAAATGGCAATTCCAGGGTTAGCCGTGGCGTCTTGGACCGGTTGGCTAACTGGCGTCCTGATGCTCCGAATCCCCTGGGGTATTCCAAAATTCTCCCTTCTGTCCTACCCTTTCGTTGTCTCCATCCTTTATACCCCAATTTTTATACTTTTTAATGTCGACATTTTGTATTACATTAGTAATAATTTGAAAAGTAATCGCAATTCAAGGGTAGAAATATTGGCAACCTACTTTGTTTACTTGGAACTTGTCCTCTCAAACATGATGATCCGGTTAATTTTTATGTGGAAATCAAGGAAGTTGGCGGACCTTTTCGGTCGACTTCAGCGATACAATCAATATCAAAGGAGGAAGACGTCACCCTCCATGATTACAGATAAGTTGGTAACTTTGGTCGTGTTTGTTTCAACGATAGGCGCATGCATTCTGGACGGTTACAACTGGTATGTTGGAGGGAATAACAAAACATGGCTAAGTGAATTACTTGGACCGCTTCCCCATGTTCTCATCTACACTATTTTATTCGTTCTCCCAATGACGACACCAGTACAAACCGCATTTTCCCTTATTGTTACTACTTGTTCTTACCTCTCTATAATTATCCAGGATTACTGTCACCATGTCTTGGATATTGTCACAATAGAAGTGAGTACGGGAAAGGCAGCTATCATGGAATCATTAGATGATAAGGCGTGGAAATTAAAAAATGAAAACGTAGTAACAGAAGTGGAAAAAAATGGCAGTGCATTTTTTACTCAAAGTACTCGAGGGGAGATTTTAGCCAGGTTTGAAATAATCCGAGAAGTTTTTGACCTTGTAAGTGAAATTGTCGGTCCGATGCTACTGATTCTGCTTGGTGGCTCATCCATTGCTTTTGTAATGAGAGCTTATGAGATACTGATTCTTGGAAAGGGACCTTTATTGCTAGCATCTAGTATTTGCCACTTGGTTAACTACGTATGCTACTTTTGGGTCTTGCAGTGTGGTCAACGCATCACGGACAGTGTATTTAAATATTTTGATTGACTGATTTGACGAAAGCAAACTGGATGATATGAAAATTAAAATTTGTTTTCTATTATGTTAAAATGTACAGATTGGCGAGTGGAAAACCAGATTAGAGGACGCAATGATACGACTGCCGGATAATGCACACAATTTAGTAAGGCAAACAATAAAGGAAGTGATCAACATGATTCGGGTTTGGAATTGGAAATTAACGGCTTTCGACTTTTTCGTTGTAGATAGAGGTCTTGCATCTGGAGTAAGTTTAAAAATTTAGCAGAAACAAATTATTTTATTTTTTTAATATTTTTTATTTGAGTTTTAATCAAAGTTTAATGTATTTTGAATGGATGTAGGTAATAAGTCTCATCATGACTTATATTGTGGTACTGGTTCAACTTTCTGTCTCTGATTCAACCGATATTATTTTACGGAGCTAGGCTTGACCTAAACCGAAGGAGTAATCGGTTAAATGTTTTTCTATTAATGTAATGGCTAAGCAAACAATCAGATTTGCCGGTAATCTTTTACTACAGAGGAGGATAATATATGTACATTATATCTATCATTCGCAAATGACATTAATTAAATAAATGAGTACTTTGATAAACAGAATGAAACATCAATCAAGGATTTATTGCGTTATTCATTTTTATCAGATTTTCCTGGAATTGTTTTTAACCTGAAAATGCATTTATTTTGCAATTTGGCCAATTTCGACAAAATTGTGCAAGGTGCTTGTCCAGGTACAGCTTTATCCAGTTCTCACTCACATTGCACCTTGAGTGTTGCGTTTGTGCAAAATATTGAAAAGATAAAAATAAATCTCAATTTTAGTTAGAATTTCAATCGGATTATTCTTTACCTCTGTAAGAGAATAACTATATTGTCGTTTCTTATCTGTAGCTGCATCACATTGTTTGCTTTGCCTCACTTGAATTATTGACTGTGCCGAATTAATTTTTCAGAACCACAGTTTTAAATTTGTTTTTTCAAATGACAAGAGCTGACGGCTATCTCCGGTATTTGATCCAGAATGTGATTGTGAGATGACATAATTTAAGATTTCAAAATTGATTTAATGGTAATCCTGTTTACTTACTATACATTCTCCTAAACAATTGATCACGAATCGACCTTTCAATTTGAACAGTCACAAAGTTTGGAAAGTTTGAAACGTAATTTTTAGTTTTTCCAATAATAATTATGACTTTCCACAAAATCCAGCTTAGTCAATACTCAGCAGTAGCCGAAGAAAAATCTTAATTTCTCTGAAAGTCGCCGCCTCAATTTCTGGACTCTTAAAGTTCAAACCCTTTCTGTTTCGAAGTCATGTTGTTACTGAAACCTATACTGTCATCACATGCACGATAGCATGTGCCGTGGGGGCTCCATTTGATGGAGGGGCATCTGTCAAAATTATTGGGGGAGTACCAGCTAACCCAGCAGAGTTTCCGTATCTAGTATCTATTC
>VYYJ01001845.1:0-26385 GCA_021029165.1 Cyphoderus albinus
TGAACGCCGGCCCGCTGCATCCAGCGACATGTGCCAATCTTCGTTTTTCACCATTAGTAGTTAGCACAGAAAGTGGGAAGGGCAGTCTAGAAAAACAAGGTTTAATATTTCCTCGTAAGCGTAACATCTATATATCGTTAATACAGCTAGTCGATGCTACCCTATGAAACTTAATCATCACTTTGAATCACAATTATTATTTAGCGTGCCTTTCAGAAATGTAGTAATATCCATGAAGAAAGCTAAGCAATTAGTGTATACAAGAGCTATTATAAGAATGTATAAAAATGAATAATATGCTCAAACTCTGTAACTTTTGTTTAGTGTCATAAATTGACATATAATGGTTATTCAATATTTAATACGATTTTTTGTTGATTTTTATTTTTCAAGTCGGTGATTCACAATCATTATCAGAAAGAAGCATTTTAAGTTAGTCATCGTGATGATTACTATTCTTAATGCAATCATTACACACACAAGTAACATACTGTCGTATACATTTTGCTCACAACGCTATTTACGCATACTCTCTTCTTCGGTTCTCTTTAAAAAATGTTCGTATTATACAAATAAATCTGCAGGCAAGAATAAAATTTATTTATGGCTCATTTTCATCCGCTCAGTTTTTGATTTGCTAATTCCGCCGCTGGTGTGTGTCGACTCACGTAGTACCTCGGTCATTTATGAATGGTCATTTGATAAACAAATTTAAATCTCGTCAGGGAGCAATTTCCTCGTACCGAAGATCCTACATTTGCAATTCAATAACGTTGCATTGACACATTTACTTCCTGAGCTGACAAGTTGCATTTGCCGGCAAGTTGAATAGATTGACCACACATTGCAAAATATGTTATTAGACAGGTGGAGGGTGGCAGACGTATGCTTTAATGAAGAATAATGCAATATTATACCCTGCCAGTCATTGTCACTGTCAGCCTGCGTCATTGTTGTTTTTCCGAAAGGGCTTAATGTTAGTAATGATAGTTTTATTGACACAAAAAATAAACCGTAGAACAGGTGCGTTAAAAATGTTAAAATTAAAATTTACATGAGCGAGTATGAGCTAACGGCGAGTGAAATACCTACTCACACCATTTCTTACAAATTACCTTTTCCGTCTGCATTTATTCAATGAAAAGATGTGCAAAATATACAACATAATAAACATGTGGGTCTGTGGAATTCCTTCAGTGTAAATTAAAGGAAATCATATAAACGTAAATGCAAAATATTTATTTTATGTTGTTTTTCTTTAGGGAAATTTTGAATTTATAAATGTCGAAATCAATTCCAATCGATCATTCTAAAGGGATCACATTAAACCACATTAAATAGCTCAAAACAAATCCTTTAAACTTTGCAAACGATTTTGGTAAATTAGATAAGCAGTAAATAAGTGAAAACACCAATGCTAAGCTGTCGGCACAGCGTCAATAATGTCAATGTTTAGCCTTTATGCAAACGGATACACGGTGTTTATTGGCATTGTGTTGTCTAGCATTGCAATTGCAGAGTCTGAACACATGAATGAAAAAAAATTATTTTGGCTCCTACCTGGGAGTTTTCCAACCCTTACTGTACATATATTAATTTGTTATGGCTAAGACTTCCCAGGTCGAAAAAGGCGTTTCCTGTCGTCACAAATAAAACTATTTAAATCGACTTTTGGATGTTTTCCTCTTTTTAAATGTTGCCGATGTCAAAAGCATACTATAATGAGTAAAGCTTTTACTGCTTGTTAAAGTTTTTTACATAAAGAATGTCGAAAAACTTCATTTTTATAACGACACGACGGAGTCATCCATGATTTAATAGATTTTTGTAATGATTATGATTATGGAGTCGGGATACCTTTTATAAACTTAAACAAAATAAATTACAGTTTTTAATCAAAAGTCTGCCTGCATCATTTTTAGTCTTCTGCCAAAGCGCATCCCAGGTACCCTCCCACCCCACCTTTCCTTTTAAAAAAAGTAAATAAACACACATAGAATACACAACTCTAGTGGAGTTATCTCCATCTCTAATCATACTCATTGCCACAGCGAACGATGGAAGCTCAATTTCGGCATAAAACGGAAAATGAAATGAAATCTGACAAAGAATAAAGAATCCTTCTCACGACAAAACTGTTTGTGTAAACATTTTGCAACTGTGTTTACAGATTCTCATCACGTTTTTTTCTCAAATTTTATATAATCGAGTGTCGGTGTGGTTCTTTTCTCCCATGTTTACCAACGTGAAGCTGCCTTCTCCGAGAAAAGAAAGAGTAATTTCGTACAAAATTATTTGTTTTGTTATTTGAGAATACATGCAAACATTACATATTTAAGTGTGGTTTTTGTGCCCAGTTTTTTCCTTTTTACCATATACTAATCATACAATCAAACTGCGGTAATATAGCAAAAATTGTATCGTCAGATGCATGCATTGACAGAAAGAATACATTAAAAAATTTGAATCTATTTTTTAAAGAAAAAGGTGACGTAGCTTTCTTTATTTCATGTGGATCTGAAATGGCTTTTAAGGTGGATTGTGGATATGAAAAAAGATTTCTTGATGTGTCCGCATATAAATATCCATATTTTATTATCGCCCCTGAGAAAATTCACCGGTGACTTTTTTTTTACCAAAGTACAATTTTGACAATAATAATATTTTCCTTGATTCTTCTGCGTCATTATACCTGCATGAGTTTCATCTTCATCCCATCATCTCTCTTGAGAACGTTTCATATTCTTACAATTTTTAATGCCTATATTTTTTGTAATGAAGGAAATATGGCTCACGCCCGAGCGTCGCATCAAGGCGATGCACCCATCATCTATTCAAGGTAAAAGCTGGTTAAGATTTTTTCTTAGTATGAATGAGCTGCGTCTGTTGTTCCTCAAACTGACTAATACATATCTAATTCTATTTTTTTCCAAGGGGTTGAGGACATGATCTCCCTCGGCGATCTGCACGAAGGTAAGTTTAAGTTATGTGTAATCAGTAGATTTTTTACTTTAGGGTTCTATCAAGATAATATTTGTATTAATGCCTTTACAGCGGGAATCCTCCGAAATCTGCTTATTCGCTACAATGAGAACCTTATCTATGTAAGTGCACACCATACAACAAATAGCAATTTTCATTATTACCGTCATTATTCATTATTATTGTTACGAGATGTTTAGACTGCGAAGCTTTTATTAACGAAGCCCTAATGTTTTAATTGGATACAAAAAGTTGTAATACGATATTGGTTAGGGTGCAATGTTGATATAAGCAGGAACTTATCTTAAAAATGAAAAGAGAAAAGGTGTTGAGTGCAAAGTTATATAATGAAAAAAAAAACGCTTTTTCGGTCTCTTCTAATCACCGGTTTGTAATTCGAACGGTGGTGTACTGTACACTTTCCTGACAAATTTGATGACCCGCCCCAAAGCATTTTTTTTATTTGCCGATTTTTTCTTACACAGTTTAAAAAAATAAATTGCTTTCTTTAATGCAGTGCGACATGTAATACGGTCAATTTTCCTAAATGTAAAAACTTTAAGACAAAATCAAGTCGTGAGCCCTCGCGGGGTTTTTCTTTCGAAACAAACTTTCAGTCTTAACGCTAAACAATTGCAATTTAATGATTCACCCAACGCTGTAAAACGAAAATTGTAAATTATTCGTTGCTCATCTTTTTGTTTTAAGTCACCTTTCCTCTTCCGTGTTTTAAGGAGGTATTCTCCTGTCATCATTACTTATCTAACAACCATAATAATGAGATGCGCGTGATTCTCTCGACAAATTAATTGACACATAAAAAAAGTCCACACGTTCTCCAATTAGTCATTTGATACACTTTAGTAACAAATACCTTTGTTGTTGCTTTTCATAGACCTACACTGGCTCTATTCTTGTGGCCGTGAATCCGTATCAAATTCTCCCCATTTATACCGCAGAGCAGATAAAACTCTACAAGGACAAGAAAATTGGTGAGCTGCCTCCACACATTTTCGCCATTGGTGACAACAGCTACGCCAACATGAAACGGTTTGGTCAAGACCAGTGCATCGTTATCAGCGGCGAGTCTGGCGCTGGCAAAACTGAGTCGACGAAACTCATTCTCCAGTATTTGGCCGCGATAAGTGGAAAGCACAGTTGGATTGAGCAACAGATTTTGGAGGCTAATCCTATTCTGGAGGCATTCGGAAACGCCAAGACAATCCGAAACGATAACTCTTCCCGATTTGGAAAATACATTGACATTCACTTCAACAAAGGAGGTGTTATCGAGGGCGCCAAGATAGAGCAGTATTTACTAGAAAAGAGTCGTATCGTTGGTCAGAATTCAGACGAAAGAAATTATCACATATTTTATTGCATGTTGGCTGGCCTAACCAAGGAAGAAAAGGGCAAATTGCAATTGAGTGATGCAACAAACTACAGATACCTAACGGGAGGCAAATGCATAACCTGTGATGGCCGGGATGACGCAGCAGAATTTTCTGACATTCGTTCTGCCATGAAAGTACTAATGTTCTCAGATCCAGAAATATGGGAGATTTTAAAGGTCCTTGCGGCTCTGCTCCATTTGGGGAATATTAAAACCAAAGGGACTATCATCAACAATTTGGATGCTACTGAAATTTCCGACTCGAGTCACGTGGAGCAAGCCGCGAATTTAATCGGAGTCAATCGACAGTCACTTATTGAAGCGCTAACCACGAAGACAATATTTGCACACGGGGAAACCGTTGTGTCTACCATGAGTCGAGAGCAGAGTGTGGATGTGAGAGACGCCTTCGCCAAGGGTATTTACGGCCGTTTGTTTGTTTGGATTGTTTCCAAAATCAATTCTGCCATTTTTCATCCTCGTGGTGGCTCTTACATGAGTATTGGAGTACTGGATATTTTCGGTTTTGAAAACTTCGAAAGCAATAGTTTCGAACAATTTCTGATTAACTTTGCTAATGAGGCACTTCAGCAGTTCTTTGTCCGACATATTTTCAAATTGGAGCAGGAGGAGTATAATCTGGAAGGAATATCTTGGCGTCATATTGAGTTTGTGGATAACCAAGAATCTCTAGACCTGATTGCAATTAAGCCACTGAACATTATGAGTTTGGTGGATGAAGAATCGAGATTCCCGAAAGGAAGTGATACCACGTTATTAGCAAAGTTGCACAAAGCGCATTCTTCCAACCGAAATTATCTGAAGCCGAAATCAGACATCAATGCCTCTTTTGGGTTTAACCATTTTGCTGGAGTGGTCTTTTACGATGCTCGGGGCTTCCTTGAGAAAAACAGAGACACTTTCAGTGGCGACCTCCTTCAACTTGTTGAGATTTCTGGAAATAAATTTTTGCAAATGCTCTTTCACGATGACATTGCAATGGGCAATGAAACCAGGAAAAGGGCCCCCACGTTATCCTCCCAATTTAAAAAGTCACTAGATGCACTGATGAAGACGCTCAACAGTTGTTCACCCTTCTTCATTAGATGTATTAAGCCAAACGAGCAGAAAAAACCAATGGTAATTTTTTTTTTGGAAATTTGTCAATGGGTCACTCTAAAATAAACTTTTTTACCAATTCATTTTTTTTTAATTCTAGCTTTTCGATCGTGAACTCTGCTGTCGCCAACTTCGGTATTCCGGAATGATGGAGACCATTCGTATTCGTCGAGCCGGATATCCAATTCGACATACTTTCAGGGAATTTGTGGAGCGATATCGATTCCTTATAAGTGGAGTGCCTCCAGCTCACAAAGTAAAAACATAATTTGATATCACTGATAAATAAATAAGCACCACAACAGGAATTGTGATTATAGTAAGCATACTATTTCTTCCTCTACACTTTCAGACCGATTGTAAAGCAGCCACAGCTCGAATCTGCCAGGCTGTCCTAGGAAAAACGGATTACCAACTAGGAAAGACCAAAGTATTCCTAAAGGACGCCCATGACCTTTTCCTTGAACAGGAAAGAGATCGTGTTCTCACCAAAAAGATTCTAATTCTCCAGGTTTTGATTTAAAAAATTTCTTTCAATTTTAATATGGCATGTGGACATTTTTAAATGCTTAAATGCTAACATGAGTCGAATAAATTCCAGCGGAACATTAAATCATGGTACTACCGACGACGCTTCAAGAGGATGCGAGCATCTGCTATAATTATTCAAAAGTATGTCAGGGGTTATGTGCAACGGCGAAAGTATCAGAAGATGCGCAATGGTTACATGAGACTTCAAGCGTTGATAAGATCACGAGTATTAGCTCACCGGTTCAAGCATTTGCGAGGCCACGTTGTTGGACTTCAAGTAAGTTTTGACCACCATTGATGAGATAATAAAATATAACCTTTTTAAGTGACCGGAAAATAATGTCTTTTCAAAATTATTCTAGGCTGTATGTCGTGGATACCTAGTCCGGAGACAATGCCGCAGAAAATTGTGGGCTGTAATGAAGATCCAGTCACATATACGTCGAATGATTGCACAGAAACATTACAAGAGACTGAAGGTACGTATACATATTTAAGTAGCCCCAGACATATTTAGGTAATCAACAGATTCTCAATTTTAACGGATATATTTCTCTTTCATATAAATCAGCATGAGCAACGTGGCAAATTGGAAGCTCTCCGATTGCGTGAACAAGAAGAACGGGAGCTGAAAAAGCAAGGTAACAAGCGCTACAAGGAAATCGCGGAGAAAAATTACCGCGAGCGTCTGCTAGCGCTGCAGCGTCATGAAATTGAAATCGACAAGGAAAATCGTCGTATCATCGACCTGAAGAATAAGCTTGTCGAAGCTGCCGCGAAGAAGGAGGATGAACCTGTGGACGATTCGAAATTGGTAGAGGCGATGTTTGACTTTTTACCCGATAACACCTCCGAAGCAGCCCCGCCATCTGCGTTCCGAGACTTGCCAAATCCTCCCAAGGCTGATGAGGATATTTACTCTGCACCAGGTTAACATGCAGTTATTTTAACAGTAGAACAGTTTTGTGCAGGATGTAACACGTCTGTAAAGTAAAACCTTGTTTCACCAGAAATGCAACAGGATTTGGAAGACTTGTCAGAATACAAATTCCAAAAATTCGCCGCTACTTACTTCACTGGAAATGCGAACCATCAGTATTCTAGGAGACCTCTGAAAGCAAGTCTCCTCCCTCTGGCCACACCTGCCGACCAATTAGCAGCGCAGGCGTTGTGGATAACCATTCTAAGGTTTATGGGTGATCTTCCCGAACCAAGATATCATTCCATGGAGAGAGACACGACGTCAGTAATGTCAAAGGTCACAGCCACATTAGGCCGAAACTTTGCAAGGTCGAAAGAGTTCCAGGAGTTGGGACTGGATAATGTGGTATATATAAATTTTAAGAATTCATAATATTTATCTATATTGGTAACTTGAATGAATGGAATCTGAAATTTAATGCTGCGTGATTTTGCACAGGACGGTTACAACATCAAGCAAAAACCACGTTCCATCCGCCACAAGCTAGTGTCACTTACACTAAAACGCAAGAACAAATTAGGTGAAGACGTGAGGTACAGAAAATGAAATTAAAATTATGATTTTACCTACATTTTAATATTTTGTATAGCAAACTATATTATTATGTATATTTTTAAATAGACGCCGTTTGGAAGGTGACGATGGAGCGGCAGATTCTTACCAAAGTTGGCTCGAGTCCAGACCCACGTCCAACTTGGAGAAATTACATTTTATCATTGGGCACGGAATTTTGAGAGCCGAGCTCAGGTACAAATTGCAACGATAGATTGGATAATTTTGTATAAATTCAACTGAAATCTCTTCTAAATCAATCTGCTTTGTAATTCTCAGGGACGAAATTTACTGTCAAATTTGCAAACAATTAACAAATAACCCATCAAAATCATCGCATGCCCGAGGCTGGATCCTCCTCTCTTTATGCGTTGGCTGCTTTGCCCCCTCGGACCGCTTTGTGAAACATTTGAGAGCTTTTATACGGGAGGGTCCTCCGGGCTACGCCCCCTACTGCGAGGATAGACTAAAGCGGACTTTCAACAATGGAACACGAAACCAACCTCCAAGTTGGCTGGAGCTACAGGCGACCAAGTCTAAAAAGCCTATAATATTGCCGATAACTTTCATGGACGGTAATACTAAAAATCTACTGGCAGATTCAGCAACCACCTCAAGAGAACTCTGCAACCAGCTCGCGGAAAAAATTAGTCTGAGGGACCAGTTCGGATTTAGTTTGTATATTGCCTTGTTTGATAAGGTAGACCGATAAAATAATTTGAACGCGTTCTTCTAATGGAGCATACTTTCCCCAGAGATTTTAAACTAACACTAATGTGTGATGAAATAGGTGTCATCATTGGGAAGTGGAAATGAACATGTAATGGACGCAATTTCGCAATGTGAGCAATACGCCAAAGAACAAGGAGCGCAAGAAAGGAATGCACCATGGCGGTTATTCTTCAGAAAGGTAAAAAAAGCACAAACTCACGTTCACAAATCTTTCACTCAGCTATCGCGCGTGTGATAAAAATAAAGCAGTGAAACTGACAGTATTCCCGTGGGCGGGTGTGAACTGAAAACTTGATTATTTTATCATCACTTTTTATGTGTGTGCACGAACAGGAAATTTTCGCACCGTGGCACGACCCAGGCGAGGACTCTGTCGCGACAAACCTCATTTATCAGGTAAAGAGTTACAACATTTCATTTCTTCTAAATACAATATAACTTGAACAAAAGCGTTCAAATAGTTATATATAATTCATTCATTTTTGTCATACATGAAATTCTTATACATAATATTTCTAAAACATGTTTATTATTATGATTTATTGATTTCTTCATTACGTTTGTTATAATGTATTCAAATTTTAGCAAGTTGTCCGCGGCATAAAGTTCGGTGAGTACCGTTGTGACAAGGAGGAGGATTTGGCGATGATCGGTAAGATGATTGAGATATATTACGGTGGATTAAGTTGTTGATTTAAATCTGCTACTTGCTGCCTTATGTTGACAATTGCGGTAGTATTTAATTCCGATTCAATAATTTACAGCGGCACAACAGTATTACGTCGACTATGGTACCGACTTGCACGCTGACAAGCTCAACTCAGCGATGACGAGTTACATCCCCGACTTTTGTCTCAACAGCTCGGATAAATCCCCTGAGGTAACTTTCACACATGGCTTTTTGAAGTATTGGCTATGTATACTTTTATCTCGTTTTAATTCTCTTAATTTGTGTCTCTTTTATTTTAGAGGTGGACACAGTTGGTTACCACTGCATTTCGCAGGGTAAGAAGTTCTTAGAACAACCTCAATGATTTTACACTCTAAAAATAAACTAGCACGATCGACTAAAAACTTTGTTGATTTACATTTTTAGAGCTTGCACGCTCGGGAAAGGGCAGACCTCCTTAGGGTGAAAGAGGACATTGTCGCCTATGCCAAATTTAAATGGCCACTGCTCTTTTCACGCTTTTACGAAGCTTATCGCTATGCTGGTCCAAACCTGCCCAAAAATGATGTCATTCTGGCAATCAACTGGACTGGAGTCTATGTGGTTGACGATCAAGAGCAAGTTTTGCTTGAGTTGTCCTTCCCAGAAATTACACGCATCAGAGCTGAAAAGAGTGATAAAATTTTCGGTCAGACTTTTACCTTGAGTACAGTACGGCCTGGAGAAGAATTCACATTCCAAAGTCCCAACGCAGAGGACATTCGTGAGTTGGTTGATTTCTTCCTTGACGGGCTCAAGAGACGTTCCACGTACTGCATTGCAATGCAAGATTACAAGCCTCCAAGTACGCAGTCAAAAATGATTTTTAGGTGCTGAGATATTTTAAAGCAAAAATGGTATTTAATCATCAATTTAATTTTCAGATGAGGGATCCAGTTTCCTGTCATTCTCTAAGGGCGATTTGATCATTCTTGAGGATGAGAATATGGGTGAAACGGTGATGACATCTGGTTGGTGTGTGGGCAGGTAAGACAATAAATATAATTTTATGAACCATTTTTCTTAGGCGAGATGCTTTAATTGATAAAATTTAATTATGACAATTCCAAAATAAAAATGTGATTATAAATGATACAGATGCGAGCGAACTGATGAAAAGGGTGACTTCCCCGCTGAAATGGTGTACGTGCTTCCGGCCACTGCCAAGCCACCCACGGATATTCTCGAGCTGTTCAAAACGGAAGATTGTGGCAAACGCTTTATTCACTCTTATACCAACGGGGTGGACACACTCAAGGAAAAGCCTCATACTCTTGAGGAATACGCAATAGAGCATTTCCGGCCCCCTCCCAAGCGCACCATTTCGAAATCCCTGACGTTATCATCCGCCCGCAGAGGCAATAGAGATGAATTATGGAAACATTCCAGAGACCCGATACGGCAGCCCCTCTTGAAGAAACTGCAAAACAAGGAGGGACTCGTGGAAGATGCTTCCTTCATTTTCACTTCTATCCTTAAATACATGGGCGACATTCCTCACAAAAGGTCAAAGATAGGAAATGAGCTCACAGACCAAATTTTTGATACCCCGCTAAAGCAGGAAATTTTGAGAGACGAGGTGTACTGCCAAGTGATGAAACAGTTGACTGATAACAGAAATAAATTTAGCGAGGAGCGGGGTTGGGAGCTGATGTGGTTAGCCACAGGACTCTTTGCATGTTCACAAATGCTGCTCAAGGAGCTCACCCAATTCTTGCGGACAAGACGCCATCCAGTGGCGCAAGACTCTCTCCAAAGACTACAGAAAACACTAAAAGTTGGCCAGAGAAAGTACCCACCTCACCAAGTGGAGGTTGAAGCTATTCAACACAAAACGACCCAAATTTTCCACAAAGTTTATTTTCCTGACGATATGGACGAAGCTTTCGAGGTAGACTCGAGCACTCGCGCCAAAGAATTCTGTGCAAATATTGCTGAGCGACTGACGCTGAGGTCGGCGGAAGGATTCAGTTTATTTGTCAAAATTGCGGATAAGGTTATCTCAGTTCCAGAAGCTGACTTCTTTTTCGACTTTGTCCGTCACTTGACAGACTGGATCAAGCGTGCAAGACCGACACGAGATGGTGAATTAAAAATTACATTTTATTTTACTTTTACATATTTTAAAAATTCTATGTGTGTGCTTTCAATGTACATTAATTTTATTATTATTATTTTTAGGAACCATTCCGCAATTTACTTATCAAGTGTTCTTTATGCGAAAACTGTGGACAAACACTGTTCCAGGAAAAGATCGCATGGCCGACCTAATTTTCCACTACCATCAAGAATTGCCGAAGTATCTTCGAGGTATTAAGCTCACTCTGTGAACGTTACGCAAACATCCAATAAACTAAAAGTATTAATTGTTTAAACTTTAATTACTCCAGGTTATCATAAATGCACAAAAGAGGAAGCAGCAAAACTAGCGGCGCTCATTTATCGTGTCCGCTTTGATGAGAGTAAACAGGAGTTGCAACAAATCCCGTGAGTACACATAAAAATCAAAGAGCTTCCTAATAAATGAATGACTTTGCTTTAAACACATATTTTCTTTACGTTTTTTCTCATAGTCAACTGCTGCGTGAGTTGATCCCATCAGGTAAGACGCCGTTTGCTTTACACTCTTTTTCAAAATACTTATCTATATCGTTTAAAACTTACTCTACGTCTTCGTCTTTAGATCTGGCAAAACTCCAGAGTCCCAATGATTGGAAACGGGCCATTGTCGGGCAATACAATCAAGATGCTGGTACATGAAATAAAATAACCGCATAACATAAAAATATAACTTTGCTTTCTTACATTATATTGCGTATAATGTGTGTGTCGCGTGTGTGCAAAAAAAGCTTGAACGGGAAAACTGTGTATTTTTTTCTTGTTTATGTGTGGCTTCTTCCTCACCAATACACAAAAATGGTTCAATTAAAGAATTCTTTTTTCATGTAATTGACTAGGAATGAGCTCGGAAGATGCCAAGCAAAATTTCCTGAAAATAATCTACCGATGGCCAACATTCGGTTCAGCATTCTTTGAAGTGAAACAGACGACGGATCCGAGTTATCCTGAGTTGCTCCTCATTGCAATCAATAAACAAGGCGTTAGTTTGATACATCCGCAGACGAAGGTAATTTTTGTTTCATGATTTTTTTGAAGGAACTACAAACTACAATTAAGGGAAAGATTAACAAAAATTCATTCACTTTATTTATAATGCGAAGGAAATACTGGTCACACACCCATTCACAAAGATTTCAAACTGGTCAAGTGGAAACACCTATTTTCACATGACGATAGGAAACCTCGTCCGTGGTTCCAAACTGCTTTGCGAGACCTCACTGGGGTACAAAATGGATGACCTCCTCACTTCCTACATTTCCCTCATGGTATTAAAATATGTTAAATAAAGTATTTACTTCTAAATTTCCTCAGTATAAAATAAAGTAACTCATTTCTTCTTTATTATAAAGCTCACCAACATGAACAAACAGCGGTCATTACGAGTCAAATAAATCTTAGTTAAATATTAAACAATTTAAATTAATTCCCAAAATATATACAATTAATTGTATTAAAGACGTTTCCGACTTTGATTGCTTACGCGTGTTTGCTTCAAACTATAATATTTTGTAGAGCGATTAAAATAAAAATAGACAAACTAAAATTTTTATATATAATATTTAATAAAATCAGGAAGGCATATTATTTTCTTGTAGAGTCGAAACCAACAGTGTTTTGTGTGTGATGAAAGATTCATTATTCAAATGATACCAAACCCAACCTTAAAACAATATTTTATTATTTATGATGACATAATGTTTAATAAAGGTAATAAAACAAAGAGATAATTTTTACTGCAACCTGCAACCTATGTACGTTTGTAAGCACACAATTCAAAACTATTAAAATGGACGTTAGATTTTTTTTGTTTTCTCTCAATTGTATCCTACGTAGATTATGATGATTTCTTTTGTAACTAGTAAAAGTATCACAGTAAATGTGTCATCGCGAAATGTGCATCCATTAATGTATAATTTAGTAGTCTAATTTTTCAAAAAGTTGTAGTGCTAGCATAAACCTATACAAACGAGAAAATTTAATCCTTTAGGAATAGAATTACAGATACGTTATAAAATTATAATAGTTATATTAGTGTAAGAAATCCTGACAAAAGAAAAGTTATATACCTAATATGCATATTTTTGTCTGCTCCTGTAATGTGACACTGGCAATAAAAAATAAAAATAAATTATTACATTTTTTTCTTTTCTTTCTTTGCTTCCGTGCATTTCTGTGCGTCAGAAATATAATTAGGCAGCATCGTGCGTATCAACGAAATCAGATATTGTTATCGAGTTAAAATCAACACAGACTTCCCAGCATTTTTCTTATTTCTTATTATTGCCACATGGTTTGATTTTATAGCACATTATTATCTGTTCATCCATGTCTTTTTGCAAAAAAATAGTGACTCGCTGTGGCTGCAGGCTGATGGTAATGTGGTGTGTAGGTAGTGGCCCAAAATTTATTGCCTTTTTTCTGTTTTGCATTTTCTACTTAGATTTATTTTTATTAGATGATATTAGTAAATAAAGTGACTCTTACATAGCAAAATGCGAGGTAATAATAATAAAAATAATGATAATAATTGTGAGTAGACTCTATGTTAACTGCTATACTACAGAATCGTTTTCTCTTTTCGAACAACCACTTTGGAATGTTTTTAGCACCCCTCCGAGACAATACTTCTGCTGAAATTAATTTTGGTATCCAAACTATTCTAATGAGTTTCGCTTCACAAGTTTTCAACCTCTCCGTGAAACCAAAAGAGAAAAAAAAACGAGTTTATTTTTTTCTCGGGTGTGTACTTTTTTATTACATAGTGGCTTCGATGAATGTGATGTCTGACTGTGCAAAAAAGTTATTAGTATTGTTGTAGCACAAAGACAGACAAAGAGGAAAAGCAGAGAGAGAGAGAGAGAAAACAGTTTATGTGCTTGAGCGATATCAGGATTTGTGTGTAGCAGTTCGGTTTTTCTCTGCCGGGTAATTATTCTAAATGGAGAATTAAATGAAGGAGAGAAAAGATAATATTCTCTTGGTGCAGATCCTCACTCAAGCCCATTCCGAAATGAGTGGATCTCGGCAAGTGAAAAAAAGATGATGAAGAAGGAGAGGAGGATAAAAAGACTTTGAAAAATTGCTACCGTTTAAAAAAATAGATAAAGTGGAAAGTTTTGCTGAATGTGCTGGCTGGTGCCTTATCAGTGATAGTGATGGTGGTGCGCCAAAGAGAAAGAGCCAAAACGTCTACCATTTTTCTTCACTGTGTATCATTATGTTAAATCTTCATAAAGAGTAACGTTAGATGTTTCACCTGTGTCAATAATATGCGCTCATTTGATCTACTTTAGCCTAAGCTACATGTATCATATTTCCTCTTGTGTGTACGTTCATGAGAGAGTGTACTCTAATAGACACATTATTTTCTTTCGAAGTTAAGCTGTCATTTTGCATAGTACTCACACATATTATCATGTAGACAGCACATCCTATTTTTTGAAACACACTTCATCTTCACTTATCGTCTCCTTCGAACATTCGAACATGTGTCAACTGCAGAGTAGCAGGAGCATTTATAAGGATTATTTGCAGGATACAATCTGAATCTCGATGATGAGAGAGAACGCTGCTTGCTGACTGTGGATTTGTGGAACGGTCCATTGGAAGTTACAAGCAAAGTTGGAGTGACGGACGGGTTCAGAAAAGTGAACAGGAAAAAAATGTAAATAAAATAGACTCAAAAAAAGATAGAAACCCTGGTTCAAAAGTAAAAGGTGGAGGAGGATTTTTTTTTCTTCTCTATTTGAGTCGTCTTAAAAACTACTATTCAAGAGACAATTAAATATAAATTACACATTAGAGATTAGCATGTTCTTACAATTTAATTTACGTACAATTAAACTATACTTTATGATATCAGAAGGGAGTTTCAGCTTGTGGCTTCATATTTTATTTCGGAAATAAGAAATATTATGAGTCTTTAAAGACTGTTTTTATCTTCCTCTTATCCTTGGACTTGTTTCTCAAAGATCAAGATGAGCAACCTCCACTAGAGATTCTTGTTTGCACACAGACAAGACGCCGATTCTAATTGAATGTGTGCACACACAAACGATGTTGACGGAGACGATAAATGCAAACTCGCATGACGATCTCTGTTACGAGGATATTGATGATGATGACACGAACAAGAAGCTCATTTCAGAGCCCAAGGATTAGAGAGGCTGTACATGTCACAGTCACAGCAGGAGAAAGGATAAGAATTTGAAATAAGATGAATCTCCGGTTTCTTCTCTACCCTCTTTTCTTATTCTTTTCTGCTTACTTTTCTTTTTCTAGTTCGACACGGAGGAGTCAAAAAAGGAAGGAAAGATGAATGGTTCCGATTTCCCTGTACAAAATTTTAATATTTTTTAAAGATGTGTTTAGAAAGCTTTTACATAACCCACAATCTTCTGTATATTTTTTGAATCATGTTGTAAAAGAAACATTGGCGGAGTGTGGTCATAAACCAGTACCTATTTTTAGTAGCAACTATCTAACAGAATATTGATAAGCATGAATGTATCTGACTGGTCTTTTTTTCATACAAAGAATTTTACGACCTTTTTACAATGGAATTTAATGGGACAATAAAAAAAGAGTGAGAAGCAACACCGCACACACCCAAACACCAATAGACCTATCTGATCACTTGGGAAATGGAAAACTGAGTGATAAGACGATCGTATCTTTGTCGAATAAAAAACTTTCTTGGAACATGATGATGAAATGCTAAGTGGCCCAATAAAAGTTTTCGATTTCTACTTTAACGCAACATTTTTATTGAGGAATGTTACTGCCTCTGAACCTGCTAATCCCAACCCAATCTCATTTTTGGGTCTTTGCGACCTCTTTAAAAGATTGCAATGACACTTTTTAAAAATGAAGTTGCCAGAAGCAGATTAGATTTTTCTGTCTTCGGAGAGAAAAAGCAAGTCTTTTGAGAGGTTGATGAGCTGTTATCTGGAAAAATAAATTTCTCAAGTTGACACGAAGAGACGAGAGGCAGCTTTCTGCGAGCAGCGCCTGTCTGTCTCCTTTCGTAGAGTGTTTCTTTTTTGTTACACAGGAACCTTCCTGAAAAAAATTGTGCCGTCAATTATTCCCCCCAAATACATTTTTACGGTGTCATCAAAAATTAGCGGTGAACATCTTGACAAAAGATAAATAAATTAGGCGCACAGTTCACACACAAAAATCTCTGGAGAGTTTTCCGAAAAGCGAAACGTTTCTCTTTGAAAATATTTACATTTTTTTTCCTTTTTCTGTTTTTCTTGAACACATGCATGAATGTGAACTTCCAAAGGTTAATTACTCTCAATTAGCTCGGAAAACAAAAGGGAAAAATGTGTAGATGCACACAGATGTGTGCATGCATAATTATTGCATCATCAATGCCACTTTGAGAATACGAATTACGGCATCATGTCACCATTGGATTGCTTGCGTACAGAGATAGTTAATTTAATTGAAAAATAAGAAAGGCGGTCTTTTCCAAATAAATTCCCAGTGGGCTTCCCTCGTCGTGGAGCAAAAAAAAAGCGAAAGAAAATAAATATCAAGTGCCCCACCTTCCTCTTTCATCTTCACAAAAGTCTTTATTCTTTTACATCAAACATTTTATGGCTCTATTCCACACATTTTTTTAATTATTTTGTTCTATTCATTACAAATATTTCCCCAATCAAAATAAATTATCTCTCATCTCGAGATATATTTTATATTTCTGTGTGTATGCAAAGACAAATGTAAAGAAATAGATATATATTTGTCTCTCGACAAAATCATTACTGTTTAACCATGGTTCAAAAAAAATCGTGTGTGGTATCAACTCACTAGTCACAAACGGACTGTGTCTAATCTTTTATAAATTATCTAGATTCGCTTTTAGCACTTTCCCCTTTTTACTCCCCTCTCTACAATTCGAAAAAGTGGATGCTGCAAAATATAACGTACGTGTTTCATAAACTTCCTCCTTTCCTTTCAATCCCTTCCCCGCTTTTCATTTTCCCTTTTCATCCCGCAACATATTTTCATTCCAAAGATGACAATCATAAGCAATATTTTATTTTCATGCACTGTAGATGCTCACAGAAAGTAAAAATCTTGCTTGCGCCAACGAGCATGCTTTCTCAAGCAACAACTGCGTGCAACTCTGCTTGTCGCTTGCGCCAACCGAACTTGTTCCCGAACATGCTTCGGTGGTAATGCTCCACTGAGCAATAATATTATTATCATCGTCATATCAAACTGATGCAAAATTTCTAACTCCTGTGTGTGTTCAACAGGAGTAAAGGGCATTGGTCCAGTTGAGAGAGTGCCAGAAAGTCTTAATTTATCCTGCACATATAATCTTCTTTGCATATTCGCTCGTCTGTCCTTTTCTCGTCTCTCCCTCCACATGCCATGCGATGACGATGCCACAAAATGCCGGCACGAACAGTCTAGCCTCTTTTTATTTTCTGTGACACCATCATCATTTTTTCTCTGCGCCGAGAAGTCAGGATTTCTGTATGGGAAGTCGTGCTTGGTGCTCCAAGCATAAAATAGCACACAACGTGAGCAAGACTTTTTCGAACTCATACTTGGGCAAGACAAAAAACTGTCACGAATCGAATGTGTACATAAGTAGTTTTGCACACTCTGATTATATTGAATTTTAGCGTTTTCCGCAGGACTCACTCCACTCACACAGAGGAGACAGAGGAAGGGGAGATGTATCGAGTGTGTCCATAAACGCAGACCTTTAAATACCTATTTGTGTACACTCTATCTTTATGTTTCCTCTCTTCCTCTTTTCTGTGAAGAATCGTTTTTGTTTCTCCTCCTCGCTTCCCTGCTTCGTTTATTATTACTATTTTTTCAGAGGTTCGAGAAGTCGTTGCGGTGTGGTGTGCTTCAAAACCTCTTTTGCAGTCAGTGTACTTGTGTGAGTGGATGTGTATACTTGATGTGTGTCGGTCGTGTATGCATTTTTTGTTTATTTGGTGTAACCCGAGAAGAAGAAAGTGTATAGACTCAAAACACAATACTATAATAGTGTTACACAAAGATGCTGTTCGAAAGGAAGACCTCCAAAATTTCTTTGATGAGCAGTTAAGCAACTCGCCGGGCGCACATCAAGGGAAAAGCTAAAGGAAGGAGAACAAGTGTACAGTGAAAGAGAAGAGGAGCAAAGAAAAAATATTCCACTTTGGATTAATTGCGGAGATCATCATCATCATCATCGTCTTCATAGAATGTAACGTTATAATGTGTACATAAATATATATTTGTGATGGCGTTCGGGTGCTAACAAGACAATGGAAAAGACATCCAAGTTTATTATTTCCACTGCCAATGACGCGATTTTTATTGTTTCAGGTGTTTCAATTATTGTTCTGCTGCAGCTGCCTTTCTTATTACTACTGCTTTTGTTAATAATGGTGGGTGCATTACCCGGAGAAAATTTCCTGGGTGAGATTGAAATCAAGAAAATATGTTTATAAAGGAGAAACAAGCGGAAGTGGGTCTGCGTCTGCATATATGAATGTATGCACAAGAATGTTCGTGTGTCCGTGTCCACGTGGACTTGAAGTGATTATTTCCCTGTTCTGGTGCGTGAAATATAAATAAATGTGAAGAAAAAGTGACACGTGTGTGGACGCATGCGTGTGTGCAAGTGGGACTGGGAAACGTTTAATTTAACTGTTGTTTCAAGTGTGAGCAAAGGTGGCAACGTTTTTGCTGCATAAAATGGGTTATGGGCCATGGTTCCGATTAGGTATGACCCTGGGTAATGCCTTAATTCTTGTGGCGATTATTGAGACGGTAATTGGAAACATTGTACACACAATTTTCAAGAGGAAACTTCTCTGTCGGATAGGGTAATATGTGATTAATTAAATGTGTGTCTGTACTTAGGCGTTATCATTCAATGCTGTGCTGCATGGAATTGCAGAAGGTTTCACAGTTTACATGTACGGTGCCGGTGTCACGGAAGAGGAGGAAGAAGAGCCCAAGACTGTAGCTCAAAGCCTAAAAGGTCAGCTTTTTCGCAATTCAAACCTACAATTAAATTTTAAAAAACAGATAAAAGATGTAGTAAAAATAAGCAAGTAAAAAGAAAATATTTACAAAATGATTTTCCAGAGGATCCACATTACGCATTTCTCTATCTCCTCTATACTCTCCAATTATTACTCGACGCCCTTCTGTGGCTTGTAATAATTTGCAAGGTACATGAATGAACTCCAATTTGATTCTTTCTATCTAGAGAATACCTAGAGAATGCTCAATTTGATACTTACTGATATTTTTACGCAGATAAATAGACACATTATTTTAGTATGGATTTTAATCACAGTATCCAGAACGTGGATGGAGTCTTATTTAGAAATTAGGGTGAGCCTTACTTTTTGCCCTTAAAGAGAAAGCGGAAGCAAATTGCAAATATTAATGCGAGTGACATTTTCATTGGCACAGCTCGATTGGAAAACACAATTCGATGGTGGCACAGCAATGATTATAATCCTGTCATTCCTCTGGGGCACGGTTCTCTTCCTCTTTAAGATATGCACAGGCGTCCAAGTGCTCATGAAAGCGGTGAAAGATGAGACAGAAAAATTGCACCCGGCTGGGCAAGGCATTGGTGAAATTAAAGCATACTACATTGAGCACATGAAGCAACTCTCCGTCGTCTTGCTCGTCTCAGAAATAGTATGGCACTTTACATTCCTCATGCCACAGCGGAGTATACACAAAGTTATCTATTTGAAATGCATCATTGAAGTATGTCAATTTTTTAATTAATACAGGCTATTAATATTCATCGAAGTTTCAATTACCCCATCACTGCCTTTTTGATGGAAGCCAAAAATGAACTAGGTTCGATTAAGTCAATCAACTTGACATTTTTTCGCCAACTCGAAGTTCAGAACTTTAATAGTGCAATAAAAATGGTCTTAAACAAATTGTTATTACAGGTTACGCTGCGCCAGATGAATATGGAACACACATTTCCACCATCACCCTTTGCGTTGATGCAATAGGACTTGTTTTAATAGCAGTTGTAAGGAAACAAAAACTGTTAAATTCAGACATTATAGATTCATTCAGAGAGTTAATTGTGAGAATGATATCTGTTTTTCTGTAGAAATCGCTAGAGATGAGGAGAACGTGGATTGGTGCGTACGTGATAACAATCCTTATCCACTTCTGCCTCTTCGTGTAATTATGCCTATACCAACTATATAGTATTTCAAAACAATCTAATAACAATTATATTTTTAACATTATTTTTTTTATCTCAATCCTTATTGTAGATACGTTGTGATAGACTGGAGCGGGTCTACTGCGCATCCTCAGATGTTCAATGGATTCGTCTTTGTCAGCTTAACGCATCTCATTTACAAAGTTTTCATTTTGTACATTTATCTTAAGTCCGTTTTGTAACGATCCTGCCATTACATATTCAAAATACACATTTACAAAATATAATGCCAATATGCAAATATGGCCATGTACGATACACTATATCATATTGTTATATAATATATCCACATATAATGTATATAAAATTATATTAAAATCTAGTAATATAATTATGATATTTAATTATTTGAAACTTTATGTATGTTATTATTGTTAAATGACAAAACTTGTATAATGTATACTACTATTAAAGGCTGAGTTTTTAGTACAGTAGACAAAAAACAATTTACTTAACTTAATGATTTGTCTTTAGAGATTGAAAATTGATTTTTTTCAAGTCGAAACTTTTCACCTTAAAGTGTTCTCGATAAATCTTTATTGTTAATGTTATCACTTTTAGATTTTACGTTTTGCTTTTAGAATTGTTGTATGTAAAATAGGAAATATTATTTCTGACTATGATGATAAGATACTTGACTTTGTTTTGTACCCTTGCTCCAGTAGATTTTTTTTTCATTTTCGATCCATTTTATTTATTTACTCAACACGTCACACACCATTCGAATTTGTAAAGTGTATTATTAATAAGATGAAACAATCTTTTCTGTGCAAGTCCGAACGCAGCAAACGAAAATGAAAAATTTCATTATTATATCAATTCAATTCATGACAGCATGACTCAATTCATTGTTGCGTGTTCTTTCCAACTCGATTTTTGCAAACATGACTTAAAAATAGCATGTTTGTTTCAGTTTCCGGTTTCGTAAACAAACCATGAAAATATAAAAGCATGAAATGAATTAATGTACCGTTCATTTTAATATTACACAAGCCTTCGAAACATATCGTATTCATATTCTACCCGGCGGTATGAGCATGTAATATCAAATTTCAAATTACCTCATTAAAAACTTTGCTCATTTTCAATCTGATCCTCTTCAATTGGAGTGGACAAGCAAAATAATAATCAACCTGCTCTATCATCAAAACACGAATCAGAAATGATAATCTTGTGTACCTGATGTATCACTTGTCGCCTAACTCATTTGCGCCATGCCATATGACAAAGTTCGGTTACTACAACCTTACTTTGTAACGTTACAAATGTTCGAACGATTGCTTGTTTGCGTGTCTTCAGCAAACCACCTTCAATTTGCCATTTTGTACTGCTCGCAACGGTTTGAATTGACTATTGATTTTTTTGGCAAACATTGACAAAGATATTTTTTCAACACTGAACTGCACTCTTCTTCAATTTCATCAAAGTTAAGTACGTATTCACAAAAGAGCATAAAAGCATCCGCTTGCAAAATACTACAGTAATCATACAAATTATTATTGCGCCTTTTCTATCTACCACGTTGACATTGCCTTTTCCTTAAAAGCAGTGGTCTTTATTTCATCAACACTTCAAAGACTTTTAAAACACATTTTCATACGAAGGTCACCGTTAGTGCAGAAATCAATTTTCAACATTACGTTTTTCAGTGCGTAACACTTTCCTCCTAAAGGAAATAAATGAATTTCAAAAAAACGAGTTCAACTCCCATTCCACAGTACCTGCAGCCTCTCTACTTTAAAATTCTCCCTGTTTAATGTAATGGATAAAAAGAGATCGTCCAATGTGTCACCTCATCCACCATCCATCATAATTCCAGTTCAGTCTCCTGATGCCCCGTTCAGTGACGACGACATGAACAAAACAACCTCTTCCTTTTCATCGTACCGGTGGTCGTGGACACTGACCTTAATTGTCTGGCCATTTACTTTATGGGGCTGCCCATTTTACCTGCTTGTATTGGATCAATTCCCAAGGTACGGAATCATTAGAACAACCAGATCTTGGCTGAAACGAATCTTTGACTGTAGTTCCTCGTTTGGCATTTTGGCGATCCCAACTTTTCTTTTATTCTGCTATACCGTTCTACTGGATGCCTACGTGATCTACCTTTTCTCAATCTTGGCCAAGAGTCTCTTTATTGATGGAATCTATGCAAGCTCCATGTATGCCGACGTACTCGACTTTTTACGTGACATTCCCGTGGTTATCCCTCTAAACTACGTATGGATTCGTGGATTCACAGTCAATAATTTTCTCTGCCTCCTAAACAGAAAATACAGGAAGTATGGCTGTGTAAGCTGTACCGGTTTCCTGGTGAAATTAATTCTCCTCTTCGCTATCATCGGGTGTATTCACATCATACGATACTTTAGCTACAACAAGTATCAATATGACCCAAGTCTAAACGCCACCGACAATATCTTAGGTCGTGTAAAGCATGTATGGGACCTCTCCTTGGACGTATTCGTGACACTGATATTGCCGATCTATTGCTTCTTCTGCTTTGCCTTAAGGTATGAATTTCGCATAATCAAGGCAGTTGTCTACGATATGATAAGTAACCGGGTAACACCTACCCTTGAAACCCTTGACCTCTACAAGCTTCTCTACACTCATGTTGCTGATCACATTGATTTGGTAAATCATCTCTTCTCCATCTATCTGGCCCTGGCAATTGTCGTTATGATCATAGGAACCATAATGGATGCAGAGCATTTGCTGGTGGCCTTTTCAGGTCTCACTGGAAACATATTTGAAAGCTTATTTGGAGCTGATGGGCCCCTTAAGGATTTAGATCCTTCAATACTTATGACCCCTTCTATGGCAAGCAGCACCGAAACAGTTTCATCGACAGACTCGGAATTGGAAGAAGCTTCGACATTTCTTTCGTCCACTTTGCAACCTATGCCATCTCCAACTTCACTAATTCCACTTATACACACAATATTTAAGAAGAATCCAAAGAAAACTGACATCGAACCACTTAAGTTGGACCCCTCAAAAGTACGTCAGATTAACGCGGACCTCCTTTGCATAATTTTAATCTACGCTGCGATATTCTACACCTTATGGCAAGCAGTAATTACGAACGACGCAGCAAGGGAGTTGAATGTTTGGCTCAATGACTTTGTAGTTGGTGGTACCGGCACAGATGTGGACACGATTCTGCTTGACCTTGGAGTTGCATCTGAAGAGGACATTGAAAATAATGAAGTCACGAGAAGAAAGCAAAGCACTTCAACCGACTCACATGAATGGTTTCATTTGACACAACCACCTCCCATTTGGGCACACAACAAAACTTTGGAAAATGGAGAGAGTGATCAGTTTATGGAAAAGGTAATCTCTCGACATATACATAACTTCCAGAATTGAAGCTACTCTAATTCAGTAATTTACTAATACATTCATATTCTTTTTTGCAGTTCGAGCGTTTAAAATGTTACATTCACGTTCGGATGCAGTTAGAGAAACCAGCGCTGTTAAGTATCGCACTAATTGGGTTCATTGTGCCTTCTCTCAGTGGAAGACTGAAACGTTACAGCGTGATCTATTAAAAATGCATTTGATATAAAATATACTTTACATACTACCACTGTTGCATTAAATAAAAAAATCATCAACCTATTTAAGTTACTCATGCTAATTAATTATTTCAATGTACATAAATTAACAATTAACAAGATATTTTAATGAATTAATACATATGTATGTATACATATTCATCCAACATTAGAGCTTAAATGAATTTGCTTGTTACTCAAAACTTATTTTGGCTGTGCACGCACGCACGCAGCATAGTGTACAAAACTGCATTTCATTTTCATGCATGCACCATCGAACAAAGCAAAAATGCACTTGAGTTTTTGAAATTTTGAATATTCGCGCCACGACTTTTTCGTCGTTCGGCAGAGAATTTCCTTCAGTTGAAATGAAATAGCGCAAAGCTTTACTTTTGACTTCAATTCAAGCAGAATTTTTTTTTGTTTCAGAATTTATCCAGAAGAGCTTTTTCTACGTTTCAGAACAAAGAGAAAAAAATTAAAAACATTGTTTGCTGATTAGTTATAGTTAATTAGTGCATCTAAATTATAACAAGGAGAGGAGAGGAGTTTTAATAATTTTCGTTTTAAATTCAGTTTAACTTTAACTCTATTGTAAATTACAATTTGTAATCTACGTGAAAGCTGAAAAAAGTTGTTCAAAGTCTTGCACGGCTCGTTAAATATTAAAATGGATTTAATATTTGACAATATTAGTTTCTCAGTTTTTCTGGAGCCACCTCTTAATTTAATTCTCCTCTTCGCTGTCCTCGGATCGGATGTATTCACATCATCCGCTACTTTAGCTACACAAAGCAGTATAATATTGTACATATAATAGTATGACCATGAGTCATGGTCCATGTCTTCGTGGGGGGCCGACGGAGGAGGAAATGTTAG
Source organism: Cyphoderus albinus (assembly GCA_021029165.1). Classification (NCBI taxonomy): domain Eukaryota; kingdom Metazoa; phylum Arthropoda; class Collembola; order Entomobryomorpha; family Paronellidae; genus Cyphoderus; species Cyphoderus albinus. The sequence goes on from VYYJ01001845.1 coordinate 24,802, forward strand.
GAAAATAATTTCCGCGATAGATAATTTTTTTTTAAATATGAAAAAACTAGAGCATCGGATTCCACTTTTTTGGAGATGGGGCAAGGTCAACAACATATTGCTGTAAATATGTAAATTGTTAATATATTTAAGAAAATAGATTTTTAGTACAAAATCTTCATCTGGTCTGACTTTTGAACCGGAATTATAGCAAAAGTCAAGGGTGCCCCGAAACCAAAAGAGAAAGAATTGGATTTATAGCCTGAATTACTGTTAAGATTATTGTACTGTGACAGTCCACTAGGCGAATTCAGCATTCACTCCTTTACAACATGGCGTCTGAAATACTGAAGCCTCCGTATATTCCTAAAATGTAATTGTACAGCGAGAAAAAAGTTGTGTTGTAGACATTTGCATTTGTGTTTTTTATATAAATGCGAATTGATGATTATCTCGCCCACAACTGGATTAATAGCAGTGAATGTTTCCTTACCGACTCCATGAGCATTGCCTAGGTTAAGATTGAAGTCATCTAACGTATTAATCGCTAGAATTATTGTTGTCGGTTAAGTATTTAAGGCGGCGTCCAGAGCACTGACAAAGCCAACCAAAATTATAGCCACAATCAGTTGCGAAATAGTACACACGAAATTAATTTTAATGACTTCCATGTTTCTTAAAATGACAAAGCCCGATGAATTTTTCAGGAAGCTTTCTTTTAATGTAAAATATAAATGCAACTCGACTCTGAAGGAGCAAATGGACTGGAGATGCTCCCCACGATGTATGTAAGTATATGAAGAAATGGAGGATTACAGAGTCAGAATCTGAAGGAAAAGGTATTATATTCATTCATTTGAATTTCATGCATATGTATAACTAAAATTGGCTAATAAAATACCAAAATCCAAATTCAAAGTAAGAAAAGTGTGATAAAATCTAATCTGATATTAGAACTTGAGTCCTTCTCCGTCTGATACTTGACAAAATATGATTTAGCTGTGTGATCGTATAGTGAAGTAGATTCTTTTAAAGCATGGGATAATTTCAGGTGAAAGTTTGGTTTTTGTAGATGCGATTCTTCTGACTCAGATAGCAAGTTAAAACATTGAAATATTTTTTAAATGTACATTATGACGTTACATGACGCATACATTTATTTGTACCAAGAGATTCCAATGGTGAACATGAATGATATCGATAAGCTGAAGTGAGAAAGGTATGGTCAGTTGGTTTATACGTGATTGAATATATTTGATCAATGTTCAACAAGCGCATTACTACCAACAAAACAATACTAACTAGTTTTTTCCGCCGTTGTAGACCTTTTACACTTACATTATGTAACCGTAAAATGGTTTGTTCAAGTTTCGTAAACCTGCAGCTACAGCATTACCTACGGATTCTTGGAATTGGAATTACCTATTATCCTTCGTCTTGTTTTTACAAATTACAACTGCAATGCAGTTTACGGCATACTAACTTCGTCCCAACAACTGAGATAAATAAAAAGGTTTAAGTTTAAAATGAATGAGTATTTTGGAAGTCCCAGAAGGTTCCTATTTTATTCGTAACAAATGTCGCAATCACAAACAATAATATATA
>VYYJ01001846.1:0-26385 GCA_021029165.1 Cyphoderus albinus
CCAGCGAAATTCGAGCGCGTCTTTCTCATGAGATACTGAAAGTAAAAACAGTTACACAGTTAATCTTTATTAAAAATGATCGAGACTAATTAAGCAACAAATAAATTGAGAGTCTAAATCGACTACACGTAAATAAAGTATGAGCCTTGACTTCCAATAGAATTTCTTTAGTTTTACACTTACTACTTTCGACAGAAAATGTACAGACCGGGTCGTCAAATGGAAAAATGTCCAAATTTCCTTGGCAAGACAGGATAAGATGGCGCCTGTAGAGCAAAACAGTAAAGTAATGTGTTACTAATGGTTCATGCATTCATGTTTGTAGCTTTTTCTTTAGTATGATGAGACATTATTGAACAAATAAAACTGTCTATGCTTTTAACTCTTTTCACTGTCTACGGTTTTCATTTTTGTTATTTCAAATGCAAGAGAGTAAAAGTCAGTGAAGTAGTCAAAACACTCAGAAAACAATTTTCCAATAGAATATATCATGTTGATGCGCAGTAAATAAAAAAAGCTCTAGGTTCGAGTCATGCTTTGATGATGCTCCCAAATTGAACAAATGTACCTGACATACAGAAACAAATTCCTGAGTCGAAACACGTTTATAAAAACATTAACTTGCCATCGGGTTTCGCTTAGATAGATCTACCAAAATTTTGATGTGGAAATTATGCAAATGAGTACTATTTACTCGGAGTTGAAAACTTCCACAAGCATGAAATATTTTAACATGGAGTATGGTGTTTAGAAGAGTAACTAGAGGAGTATGGTTATTGGTTAGTGTGTTGCCGTCAGTAATTTTGGGTTGAAATAAATTGAAAAATGCTGATCATTTTGCTCCAGGAATATTTTTACCCACAGCTAGGTTTGCTCCTTAAGAGCTTATTCATGTCAACCGAAGTTGTGTTAACGATAAGCAACGTTATCGGATTTCATCATTTTTAAAGATTTGGTTGAAGAATTATGGAGTGACGCCTCGAGTTTTATGACAAAGATTTTTCAAAACTGTCCTTCTCTGTCTATATTTGTACATGTCCGTGTCAAGTTCACTTTAGCGGAACAATTCATCTACCTCTAATTTTAGCAGTGATAACAGCCAATGTTGCAAAGTTACAAACTTTCCAAAATATCTTCAACATGGATTGTGCTTATTAAGTCGAACTTAAAAGCTTCACTTCAGATATCATTACAAGGTATTAGAAATAGGACGTAAATTGTTCAATCAGTCGCCACCTACTTGAGTGAGACTTCTGAAATGGGTTAATACGCTGAAAGAAAAAACTTTTATCATTTCATAACAACCTTTTAAAGGTAGAACCCATCCATATCTCGTCTTGACGCATATGACCCAGTATACTATCTCCTCGGAAAGAGAAACTGAAAAGTGAGATCTTTATAAGAGGTTTACTGGCTTCCTTTCTAGAAAAGTTTTGGTGGACCAAGAAGAAATAGGTTTGCATGCAGCTTAGAGGATATATTGCTTGCAAAAAAGAAAGTTGCCCACAAAGAAGGAAGAAAAAAAGAATAAAATGACATGACCGAATGGTTCTTTGAAAAGGGAAATATTAGGGAGAAAAGGGAACAAGTTAATTCTGGTAATGATGTTAGCCACTTTTCTTTTTATAACCGACTGAACCGAAAGGCACACATTTTTCGAACATAGATACACAACCTTACCAAGATTTTTAGGTGAAGCCTGAATGAAGCATTTTATGTGTGGAACATTGGGTGATATTGAAAGGCAACCTCACGATAGATTTTTCCTTCTAGAGATGTCGACTGTTTAGAGGAGCGTGGGCAGAAAAGAAATTTTGAAAATTGGGCAACACAATCGTATTTTACTAGGCTGCGTGCTCAAGCACATTAGTGAAATGGATATTACCTATATCTTCTTCTATTAAGTCCCTCTCAAGAAAACCTTTCGCTCCTTTTTACCTAATTTTCGCTCTTGCCTTACTGACATCTTATTTAGCCGTGCAACTACAAAATATTTGGCACTTCCCCTTGCCTTTTTGTAGAAGAAAAAACCCTTTTCTTAATACACGTTTCTAACGATCCTTAATGAAAGTCGTAAGATTTTTAACCAAAACGAAGATGACGTGTGTATGCCTATATAAAGCATACATAGTAGTCGCGGAATGAGCCCGGCATGGTGAATTCCCCAGCCCGTCATTACAATACAGCCACATGCACATTTGTGTTACTCATTTCTCCTAACCACTTAAAGACTTTACCCTTCAACTCATTTTTGCATTCTGCGTCCGCAGGAACATGGCAGATCTATAGACGAAACCAGAGCACGCAAATGTTGGGCAGGAATGGTGATAGAATTAGTTCCAAAAAAGGAGTGGGCATTTTATCAAGGAGACGTCAACAAGAGTCGAGAGGAAATATTGAAAACGTCGAGAAGAAGGTTAAATAAAACTAGATGGTATTCAACAACTGAACGTGATATCGCCTACTTCTCCTTCGTCTGTGTCTTCATTTTCTTGAGTCAGCAGAGTCAGCAAACAAGTAACCAAGCCGAACATTAATATAATCATCATCTCCAGAACATCTTGCACGTACGCCTGAACTAAAAAGTCTGCACAAATTGATGATGTGTAGCGTGGCATAAATGTTATATTAGTTCTACACTTTGAGCGGAGCAGAACAAAAGAAGAAAGCTGTTCACTCACGACACTCACGAGCAACAAGAAGACAAGAGAGGGGAAAGGACGATGCAATGGTGTGGTTCGCTAAAGACTTATTATGTTATTTGTTCTCTGTCATGACTGGCGGTCTTGGACCAGAATAAATACCCTCGTCCACTTCTCTCTTTCTTTCCCTCTTTCGCTTTCTCTCTTTTGCCAGATTTGTAAATACAGAGCTAATAATAATTGTATTTCGCAAAGAAAAAACTATCCGTGGTTTTCCGGTTCTCCTATTTAGTCTTTGCCTTTCCATGTTTATGTATCTCCACTGCCGTCAGCAATCTTTCCTAGTCAAACTTCTTGGATTCTTGGAAACGCGTAAGTTGTGTTGTGCTTTTTTGGCGCTGGATTGGTAGCATATGCTTAAATCAGTCTCTCTTTTCATTCAAATAGTTTCAGATTTCAATCATTGCATTCTTGTTTGATTAAATAAAAATAAAAATAGAACATTTAAAGCTGGAATTGTTTAGTCTTCCTTGACAAGGCGAATTTGAATCTAACGGAAATCAAGAATGATTATTAAAATAATCCGATGAAGCAGCATTAAACTCTTTGTCCACAGTGTGTAACACTTTTACTTCCCACAATTTGCCATAAATGTAAGCAAGGACAACCTGGATTAGACGTTCAAATTATATTTTCAGTAATGGTTTCCCACATCCCTTTTCAATTTTAGTCAATTAAGATGAGATCTTCACGGGGCCTACAAATATGAATTATTTTTGGATATGAATTCATTCTAGTCCAACTCCAATTGTAACTAAACCATCAGTTACGTACACTGCACGTGGTAGTAGTGGTGGATTTAAGAAAACAGTTCCAGAAAGTACAAGTTAGAACCCATTGACATTGAGTTGTATTACGGATATTTCCATGTCACTCTGTAATATAAAATTATGTACGGTTCTTCCCACTCTGGGTCCAAAGAAATTAAGCATTCTTTTCCTCTTGCCGGCAGGGTTTTCTAATGGTGACATACTTTATTTAAACGAGATACAACCGTAACCGACATTTAAACATCAAGTAAATTTGAAAATGTGTTAGATGTGTTAAAAACGTGTGCGGTCAGGGTACTCTAATATTATATTACTTACCTTGATCACATGACATGAGCAAAATGGAATATATGCGCCACACTTTCTACTTTTCACAAACAACTACATACACTAAATGACCCACCGCACTTGGTGAAATTGAATAGAAATTCTTACCCAAAACTGTAGGAAAAACTTTCCCGACCTCATAAGAATTCCTCCATTATATGACTATAAATAAATAGAAAGCGGATAAAATAAGAAGTAGGAGCAACAAAGTGGAGTGAGAAAAGGCCTGAGCTTAGAGCATATGTTTGCCCCTCCAACAAAAGCCGGTAAAAACCTCCGGATACTGGCAAAGCCACAACCACGTATCTCACACAAAACAACATCAAGTTTGAAACTCTCCATCCATGTATTATTTTGATAGCTGTGTCCTGTGCTACTAGTGAAAGGTGCTATATTACGAAATCCTACTTTTCCTTGAATCATTCTCTGCTTGCTCCAGGTGACGGATTCAATTCAATGAATGACCCAACACTTACGATATGATATATTACGAAATGAATCCGTTTTCCGCCGTTGCTTTCTGAAGTAAGTGAGCTTTGTAGCTTTTTTAAAACATTACAGCAGCGGGCATGAAAGTAAAATTCAAGGATGAAGAAGTGCCATAAAAGTTGCTTCCAATGTATAAAGCATTAATATCAATGTGGCTGAGGTGTCTTGTACCAAGTCCAAAAGAATGAAAATGACTCGTTCAATGTAATACTCAGCGTTTTAATGGTATTTTATTGCCCACATAAACTTTTTAAGAACAGTTGCTGTTCCGAGCCAAGAAAGTTGAAAACAAGCAGAAGCTTGTCGTTTTCTAGGGAAGGTATATATAGGTATTATTGGTAGGTGAATTCCCATTTCTGTTACTTTTGCTACTATCCAATCATTTTCACCCGTTAACTACACTTATTAATATAGAACATACATATTTACAAGAACAGAAAGCTTTGGAGAAAATTACCCCTTGGGAGAAAGCATGTGCCTGAGCTGCATATCTAACCTTGGGTGGAAAGGAGGACAACCGACAATTGAAATTTTAAACTGTATAAATATCATGTGACTTTTATTTTATTGCCTCCTTAACCACAAACATGCACTTCCTCCTATCATGTTCCGAAACTTGCATTTCTATTTCTCTCATGAGAGCGTGTTGCACCAAAGACATTATTAAACTACTATAAGTTAATATTATAAATTGTGTATTTAATTTGTATGATTACAGAAAGTCAATGGGAATGTGCTGTTACAAATATCAAATACGTCAAATAGTATACTGAAAAACATGAACGGAACTGACCTAGCAAAACTTCACCTCAAGTTAATTTCATTTCAGATGAATACCGGTGAGAGTTAGAATTACTTTAGTTTAGTTATTATATCATTACACGTTACATCTGCGCTTTTACCTAAAAATTAGTGTGGCATTCCTTGAGCCAAAGTGGCAGCTACAACTATTCATTACCGCATTATTAAAGTTAAAAAAGCTGTTGAATTACAAAAAGGGGCAACTTAGGAATATAGATGACTTCTTCACAGCCACATTCCTTTGGAATAAAGCACTTGACCGTGCTGGAATTGGAATGCAACGTAAAAGAGAACCACTTCATTTCATAATACATTACTCAGGGAGGAGGTACGTGCGAAGGTAAATGAGGAGATCTCAGAAAGGTGCGTATGGTATAATGCAGATTCTTGTGGCTCCGCACCGCCTAAAACACTTCCATTATTTTACAATGGATAAAGTTCCCGGATGGCGGTACTGAGGTGAAATGTAAAATGTATGAAAATAATAAATGTACTCATTCTAATGCCCCTTTCCGACTTGTGTCCATCCATTACTCCAACCTACAAAGCGAAAGAGAAAAAGTACAAAAAGAAACAAGATCCAGCTCAGTATGCACTACCCATTACCGTCTAACTAACAACATTTTCTTTTTTCGTTTTCCTGGGGCTCTTCTCAGTACCATAACAGGAAATGACACTCGTATTCTCATATAAAATTATGAAGAACACTTCGGAAGGTAGGCGAGGATTTTCCCCACTGGTAATGGAGCTGGTGAAGGGATATGAGGCAGCACACTCGTAAGATGATAGTAGGTCTAGGCACTCACATAGTTTCACTTTTGCTAAAAGGAAGCGTTATTCCTCTCGGCTTACCGAAGGACCATTCCCTTTTCCTCTTCTTATCGTAGGTTATCTCTTTTTGCCTTTTGCTAAAGTAGCACGGAATGAAAAATAATAAGCACAAGGGCAGCTTTTCTACTCACTCAGACATATTGGATTGGGAAGGAAGAAACTAAAAAAGATATATGCGCCATACATTACGCTAAACTGCACAGATATAAATTAAAGGGGGTAAAGTTTTTTACTTCTTTTCTTGAAAGAAAATAGATCAGAAAAATGTGTATGTATTTACACGAGAATTCGCAAAGCTCATCATATAGTGTAGGAATTTTTCAGTAAATAAGTGCGAGATAAACCTAGGCTGTATCGCCTTGCTCATGCAGTTGTGTAATGACAAGATGGTAGAGGAAAAGCAAAGCAACCGTTTCGTTTTGACTAGACGTACGTAGTATGAATTTCATGAAACCCTGAACTGTAAAATATGTACATACCTTGTTGTAAAAGAAATGGTGCCGTTAGGAAAAATTCGTAAGGCAACATTGACGGGGTCCAAGTTGGATCTGAAGTCACCGTGTTTGACGTAGTAGACATCGGGAACCCAGACACGTCCCCAATGATGAAGAGCATCTAAATATATTCTCCTCTGAGGATTTGCCCGCATTGGGATTGCTTCGTGGATGTCAGGAGCAAAGACGGGTGGCAGGGATGTTGAGTTGATGATTTTGTGCCGTAATCTTGCATCAAACCACATTAGATGCATGAGGAACTCCACTTCATATTTCTGTGTTTATAGATTTCGGAAAAAGAAAGTATTAGATTTTTATTGTTCATTTTTATGGCAAAGAAAAAGAAAGCTACAACAACTTGTCGTAAAAAAATGCAAAAAATCACTTGGTATTAGAAAGGGTCATTTGAGACAAGTACTGCTATACTCTCATGGAAGATAATCCTAAAATTGTCTGTTACTTGTAAACTTTTTCCTACGGTTTTAAATTTGAAAGCTAAAGTAAAGGAAGACTTGGAGAACCTAATTTTTTGAAAACTTTATTAACAAATCAACTCGTGACCGTCAGATATCGAGGATACGAGTTCTCAAAGGACTGACCTTGTTTTCACCAAGCGTCAAGAATAGCCCTTTTTAAATGTCACCACGTCCCCAGATTTTGTGAAACCCTTTATTACCAAACAATTGTCTACCCCAGTTGCTTTCTTGAACCTGAAAGGCAACTTTACAACAGGAACATCACTCACTCCATTCAACGACTGTGTGGGGATTTATTCTTTGACTTGAAAATGACAACGCTTAAACAAGAGTTTTACATCCTTTAGGTACATTGCATTTTCATTTCAAAATATATCATTGGTTTTGAGTACCACCAGAAATCGAGGTTTTCACTGCTTTCACTTCTCTTTAATAGATACGTTTGTCATCGAAAAGTACGAATGTGTGTGAATGGACGAATAAAAAGAAAGCTTGAGCTCAACTTTACAGCAAAGATTTTTAAAGGCTTTGCTTGTATCCGTTTCCTTTTCTCTTTTGCTACTCTGTTGTATTTTTGTACGAGTAACCACATTTACTTTGTGCCTACTGACAATCTTTGGAGTATCATTGCTTCCTCCTAGTAGTTTCTAGCATTCCAAAAAAGGTCGTGAGCACAATAATAAAAATAGCACACGGAGAGCGTAGCCAGAGATCCAGCATTTCCTTTTTATAAATGCATACATACATTAAACAGCTGCTGTGCCGACATAGATTTTCCTTGTAGAATAGATGGATCAACAAGAAAGTAACAAAATTCTCGGTCCAGTAAACATCAACAACACAACCACCACCAAACTCCCACCACCACCAACTGTAAAACTTCCTCCCTGTTTCTTTGTCAGTCCCATGTATTGAAGCCAGACGGTTGCTGGTAGACTACAACGGCAGCGGCATCATCGTCGCTGTCGTCGATATAAATCCATCATGAGTATTCCATTCTGCCCCACTGGAAAGAAAAAATCCTTCCTGTCGCAGTTTCACCAGAAAACTATTACCGATGCTCATGCTTTTGGTTTTTTACTTTTTTATTCTCAAAAAATTCTTTTCATGTGCAGTGATTGTATCGGCAATGAGGATAAAACCGCCACATATCACAAATAATAATTCTTTACGCCCTGACTTTCCGCATTGTCTGCGTTTTACATTAATTCAATGTTCATATTATCCAGGTTCAATCTTTTATACTCAAATTCCAATAAAGATACAAAATATTTAAAGCACGCTAGGATTGTAAAACGCAGACAAGTTGGAGCTGATCCCATTCAGGGATCATGATTCATATTAAAATCAGAAAATTCATGGGATTTTAATATGACATGCATTGTTGTAGTTATTAAAATGTAGTGCTGCTCTTTCAGTCTGCTTGCACAATAAAAACTTTAAAAATCAAGTTCTACTTCATTGAAAAATACGCTGCCGCTTCGCTGAATGAATGGTGAGCAATATTTGTGTCCGAAGTCTGTAGCTCTGTTAAAAGAAAAATGAATTTTCTATCGTGTCTTCCAAAGAGAGGAAAGGATTTGGGTAATGTGAAAGCAGCTCTTCCTTTCGCGAATTGTGCGACGTAGGCATCTGATATGCACGACAGCACAAGGGTCTCCTTTACTGGCTGCAAAAACTGGCTACTCCATTTTCCACTTTGTATTGATAGGACGCGCGACAAAAAAGGGTGAAGTCAGAATTGAATATTAACGATAGTGAAAAAAAAAAACAGCCCACGATCGTACAAAACCTGCATGTGCCTTTTGGAGATCAGAAAGTAAATGAATAGATCCGACGTATGCGATGTGTGTAACTAGAACTGGAGGAGGTCGTTTTATTATTCTCACCACCAAAAATGTCTAGTCTAGCTATAGTTCTAGTAAACGTGGTCGTCGAGAGGATTGAGAAAGGCAAGCAATGAATGTGCTTCAAGAATTTAAAAGGGACGACAGAGGGAAAGGCAGATATTTGGATTACTTTAGGATTGAAAAATAGGAGGATGAAACCGGAGCACTGGAAGAAATTTTTGGGGCGATAGTAAGCAAGAAAGAACGGAAACCATATCTGAAACTTATTTACTTATCCTTACGTTCTCGCTCATATAGGTTGTGTAAGTGGAGTGATTATGATGGCAATATTTTGCGCACATGTACCCTTGATCATTTAATATGCACATTATATTCGTTTCTTCACTTGTAGGAAACTTGTCTCATAACAATAAAAGAAAAGTATTCCTTGGTTCAAGTTGATGGTGGTGGTTTTGTATGATACATAATCCACAGAGGCATCGTGGTTCGAAAACTGGCAATGAATGTTTATTTGAAATACTGATAGCGTATTCATTCACTCTTTCCCACTCGTGTCATTTTCAAAGTCATTACGTGTATTTGTTTGAGACTTTTCCCCAGACATCTTTTGTTTCTCCAAGCATCGATCTACCTCCTTTCATAATTTATTTATTCAATGGGAAGCAGGTTAACAAAACTTCCCACAAATGTGCCACTTTTTGTATAGCAGAATAGGACCATTGGTATTTGAAATATAGGTTAAAACGGTAATAATAATTTACATGTTACTTGCCATTCGCCGAATGGAATTTTTAATCCTTCGATTGAACATTAATTTCTTGTCTTCTGACTTCATTGTTTGAATAGACTACGGTTAAAAATGTGACTCGAAAGATTTAGTCGTTTGAGGCTATGATAAACCATTTGGAAATGACTATCTAAAGTTCGTATTAATCATAAACCGAATCGATACATCAAAAGCCCCAGATTCACATTTCTTGGTCTAACTTTACTTTCCAACAACTCAGCTTCTGACATTGAGTAAATCAATCACACGCAGTAAAGAATACCTTTATCCATGCAAGACGGTAAAAATAAAATGATTGATTACAACAAAGTACAACCTCTTGGAGACCACCCAAATATTGAATGAAGAGCATTTTATTGTCATTGTCGATCAAAACTTGATATTAATACCCCCAATGCTTGAAAATGTTTTGATCTGTTGGATGATCCTGATCCGAATTGCAGGTCATACGAAATCAGATTCTCCTTCAGGCAATATTTTGTTAGTAAGGCAATTTATAAGAATTTTGATGGAATTAGAAGATTAGCTTTAAAGAAAACATTTTCTAGAAGAATTTTGTTGGATTGCTAAACCTAAAAGAGTTTCCTAAAAAATAAAATGTTTCAGTTTAATGTAACGTTTGATTCCTAGTATATTTGGATTGTATTGTTTGTTACATTTCGTGGGTTATATTCCGTCACGCCAAAATATTCTTACAATATCTTCCTTGTTCAAAATAAAAGAGTAATAGTGCATAATAAACTTGTAAGCGTTCTCTTTAAAAAGACACTTTATTTTTGTGACTGCTGTGTATTACGAACATAAAGTGCTTAAAATAGGTTTCCTCCAGGCACACTTGAAGGGAACATCAACTTAACTAAACTGGCGTTAAGTTTAATTCGTCATTCAAAATATTGCCACATTAAATTTTTGTTTTTATATCCGAATTCAGTTTTTTAATAGATAGTTAAACTTTTGTGATGCCACTTACCAGAGAAGATTCATCCGGAGAGGCCAACGTCAGCAGTAAAACGCTCACATTAACAAACAGCGAATCTAAATAAATAAGAAACATTTATCATTAAATGTTAAATCATATTGAAACTATCAGTTAGTAGGCAGAGCATTACATCAAGAACAACAGGAACAAATGTATGAATTGACATTAATTTGATTGAGGTTGAATGTAATTAAGCAACATTGATTTTGGTTTTAATTAAATGGAAGGATCAAAGTTTATGAATATAATTGATTAACATCATGGTAGCTACATGTGCCATGCCAAAGCAGGTATGTCCGGTATTTATCTGAATTAACCTCCATCTGTCTGTATTGAGGTTTGTGTTAGAACAAAGGTTGCTATTCTTTTAACCAACTCATTAACTGACACATGAGCCTAATGTGTTTTCGTGCACCAGAACTTCCTGTGGTTTATCCAACGTCTACTTGTACAGTAACAGCCAAGTTCTTTCTACTGTGTTTTTCTGGATGCATTATGCCACTGCCACTTAATCATCATCAATCCATGTCAGGCGTATTCAGGGTAGTGAATAAAAAATAAATTGTTAGAAGTATTGGGAGAGTTCGATTGTTTTTCTCCTGGTTTTATATTTGCGCCCGCGCCCGTTCCATATCACATCACATCGTTTGTCTGAAACAGCTCTACTGAAAAACTAGTGTCTCCCCGTTTGTAACATCGCGGGAGTAAAATAGTGCCAAGTTTTTGTACAAAAATGTGCCACCTAAGCTTGGAAATATGACCGTTAAAACTGTAGGTAAAGAATGAAAGTTCACTATTTATTACCGCTTTTTGTTATCAACAACTTTGTAATATTTTATCATACTCCTAAATTTTAATTTACAAAAATTCTAAATAGTTATATAACGTAATTATAAAATTGTTTCTCTCCCAAGTTCAGGTGCGATAAAGCATATTTTACATGCATGCCATCGTTTTTCTGGAGTTCTTTTTTATTCAGGGAGTTATTTAAAAAGAAATCAGGTTACTTCTTTCATTCCCTGTGTATAATCATTGTTCCTCTCTTTCTCCTTTGTGTCAATAATGAGATAAGTCGGCGGGTAACCCAACAACTTTAGGATGAAACGGGTTTCATCCGTGCAAACTTTCATCTTTTCGTTGTAGAAATCCGAACTGCAAACTGCATGCAGTCCGTTCATCCAGTAATACCAGTAGGTACGTTTCTTTGAAAAGTAAATTGTTATCCTTACCACTGAGACGGACAATGGGCTAATCCTGTTTCTTATTTCTCTACTCATCAGTAATTTTATTATACACAGTCTCATAATGAAGAAACGACTGCACCACTTACGTTTATAAATAGAGTGAACTTTTCCCTGTAGAATGTAGCATACAGCCCATGCCATATAGAAGATTGAATGGATTAAACTGTGGCTGTGACGTAACAATGGATCATATTCATGAATTATTATTATTAGCTGTCTACCTTGTTACTATTTCAGAATTAGTTCCGGGAGTAGTTGCTGGAAAACATTAATTATTGTTATGTAACGTTACATTCGATGGGTGTCAGTTAAAATCTCTGGAAATGAAATAATGCATAGAGAATGAAGAGTGGCTTAACATTATTTTTGTGCCACATCAGAACACACACATATGTACAATGTAATGTGGATAACTGATACTTGCTACGATAATCAGAAAGTACTTCCTTGCTTGCCGCTTGCCAGGTTGTTTTGCCTCTGAAACTGTGACTTGTGCTTTGTAATGAGCCTTTTTATAAAGCTCTTCTGTTTTAAACGTCTTTTGGGATTTTACTTCAGTGAAAATTCGGTATTTCTCATGAAAATGTTCACGTGAAACAATGCAGAGATTAAATGAGCACAGGGCACAGAGGAACCGTGGAGTGGAAGTTTTACCGGTTCATAAACGTTTTAAATGTCTCGCTCCATGCACATGCAAAATGGAGAAATGTTTTCCCACTCTCAAAATAAGGCTTCATAATATGCATATTGAACGAAAGAATTCAATTCAGAGATACTAAATCCAGCATCACTGACAAGGTTTTTCCAGATTTAATTGGAGCAAAGTGGAACACTGCCGGAATCCGTTTTGGAAGCAAAAGCGGAAATAATAAAAGTTCATGTTAAAAAATTGTGTTGTTGTTGTTCTTCACTTACCTATGCTAGGGGGTAACAGTCTTCTGTCGTATCGCTTGCTGCTAAGCAAAAGATCCAATGCCGCCTTTTCACTCAAGTCTGAGCTAATTCTACAGAAAGAAAAAATATTGTGGAGAGAAAAAGAACAGACCATGATTAATTTACAATGGAATTAACTTTAGCATTGTTCTTGTTTTTCACAAAGTACTCTCTTTCCTATATTCAATCCTAGACGGAACCCGAGTTTGTTTGGGCTTTTCGCAAAATAAATTAACTCAGGTTGGATGTTCGTCGGAGATGATAAAAAATACACCATTCATAGATTCGCTGCATGAGACTCCGTGAAAATTAGACCAACAATTTTTTGTTATTATTCATGGAAAGCATTTGTTCAAAAATAGAATCTCCGTGATTCCATATTCCATTCAGTTCAAATGCATGAAAAACTTCACACTCCACAATCCTTGCTCGTAATAATACGAATAATTTTGTATTAATTTTAAAACAAAGTCCAGTGTAAATAATTCTGCAGTCTGTGAGAGATTTAAAACAAAAACGAATCTGATAATTTATTTATTTCCGTGAAAAATCAAATTAAATTCCCTTATCCCTTTCCCTACTAAACAGGTACATAAATCCCTTTGATTTATCTCTGACATAATTCGAGTGGAAATTTTTAAAACTTGTACTACTTCCCTACCCAATCAATACCAAATTAAAAAATATTTTGCTTTTAAGAAATTAGCTTTTGAGTACTTACTCCAGTGGAGGTTGATCCAAATACAGTGTGTATTGAGCAATCACAGGGCTCAGAATTGGAAGGAGGGAGCATGAACCTAGGAGGAAAGGCAGCAGCAGACTCAGTTCCATTTCCAGTGCTTCTGAAATTATTTTAAACCGTTAATTTTCAGCTCTGCACAGTATATTAATTTTAAATATAATTTATGTATGTATATAAAATATATATAAAGATGTGTAGCTATATTTATATTGTATAATGTTACAAATTATTTTGTTTGCCAATTATGTAATTTTGCGCACTGCTACATTGTTTTAGTCTACTCTCAATCCAAAAATTTGAACTAGGTGTAAAAAAGTAAATTTATTGAGTGGGATTAATGCGAAAAGATTTTTGATCTGTTTGTGATATATTGATAACATTACATTAATAGCAACTAGCAAAAAATGAAAGGTTTTACTCACTATTTTTTGATTTATTAAGAATCTAGTCCGATCTTGATGTCATCTTAACTTAATTTGACATTATTAATGCATGAGGAATGCTAAGAGTGTAAGTCATCAGTGGTGTTACGAAGTTTTCATCGAAGGGGTTTAGTTTGTTGATGCTTGCTTTCTCGCCTTTCTTCAAAAGCGATATGATGGCTGACTGATTGCGTTGCTTTTACTCAGTGTTGCTTTCTGGTTTTCCAACTCACCCTTATTTTGTATAACTATCTATCACAGAACCAGTGGAGGACGCTTCGTGAGTGTAGTTGAGTTAGTAGAAGAATCTCGTTTGGCATTCATTTTCTTAAGTCCTTTTACTGTTAAATCTGTATATTAATATCAACTTTCTCTCTCGCTTCCGCTTATCCTTTAAATGAGCGAATCCACAATCGCCAAAGAGCAGAAATACATTATATCATGGAGGCACACGTCTGTGTTAATTTCGCGTAAGTTGGTTGAAAAGAGGTTGAAGAAGAGAACCATAGAAAAGAGAAAAGACGTCATTGGTCAATTAAGAGAAAACACCATCGGAGAAAAAGCAGCCGTCACTATTACACATTACATCAATACCGGCTCCCGTAAAATGTAACACTTAATGTTTCAAATGCATTCGTTCGTTCAAGTTGCGTTTGCCACTTTGTTTTCTGTCAGATTTATTTTCCCTTGTTTACAAACGTCTTAGATGATGGTTATCGAAGTTGGCGTGTGAAGGTTTTATCAAGATTTGGTACTATAACTCTAATTTAAGAATATAAAGTAAACTCTGCACAAGAAAGGAACACTTTTTTGTCTTTTAGTACACCGCTTTGTTGAGGTCGTTGCAAAAGTAGTCTTCTCTATGAGTAATGGCTGTATGTTCTAGATCATTAATCAATCATAATGTGTTTCGCTTTCAGCATAACAGGAAGTGAAAGCTGAATTGGATCGGCACCCCTAGGGAGGTATTCATCGTGTTTCTGAGAGAGCAGAAATGTTCCTTCGGCTTTGCTCTGCTGTGAATTCTTTAAAACTACAGAAAGTGCTAATTTCACTATAGTGTTGTCAATAAGCTGACTTTTGTCCAGGTTATCTGTCAGCCAGTTAGCTTTGTAATTGCAGATAGTCGACAAGCTAATCTGGAACCAGAGAGCATCCCAATGCTGGGGCGAAAGTAGAAACACTTTACCTCAAGACAAAAACATTTTCTTGGGTGATTAATGACAATGACATCAAATTGACTGTGGTTCTCCTTCACGTTGAAGCAATACGACTTTGCGTGGGTTGATGTATCTGCGTGAGGGGGCCCACTGGAGAAAGCAGTAATTGGCCTTGGTGCTTGTCTTCATCATAAAATTGATGCGGTCTGAAACAAATAAATGCTAAATGTTACCAAAATTACTATGAGACATTATGTATAACATATAAGGGTTATCAGGGCATTATGAGGGTCCTGAGGAGTCATATTCAGGTTAGTTATTTATATTAACTACATATTTAGCTTCTTCACCTATACAATATTAATAGCATATTAAAGTTCGTTTTGACTTGAGTAGGACTTAGACTTCATAAAACGTTCAGGATCAAAAATTGTCTTAATACCGACTGATTTAATAGTATGACCTCTGACCTGGTAATTGAGCAAAACTGATGTAAAGCTGGTGGAGGGAAAATCATATTTCTCATATTTAACAAGATATCTTCCACAGAGCAACATTCCACATCGCTTGTTGCCAGAAGGAAGCGTTCTTCTTGAAAAAACTTGTTATTTAGAGACCATAGTCAACCTATCTCATGGAACATCTCTTCAATAATGTTACATTAGAGACCAAAATGAACGAGATAAGTCCTGTTATGATATCCCTTCTAGATGAAAGTTAAAGCTCTTTCGTCGCGGTACTTCGTTTGCATATTATGAACTGAAAATGTTTTATAAGGTAGGATTAGGGAATCTGCTATGAGCTACACCCAATTTAACATTTATATGATCTTTCTTTACGTTTTCTCCTGTATTCTCTCCTGTGCAAATTTTCATTTTATGCCATTTTTTATTGCAGTTTATTGTTTACTCTTGAAAATAAGTTTAGAAAATTGTATTGAAAACATTCCGAGTTCCAAACTATTTTAGAATGGTCGTTTTCCTTGCTAGTTTATGACATTTTCATGACTGTTTTCATTCCATTCATGTCTTTTAAAAGAGTCTCATTCATAACATGAAAAAGTCTAGGCTCGGAATTGACATCTTTCATAAAATTTCAAAAGCCTCGCATCACTCCAAGGTTTACAACTCATCTCTGCAGGGAACCACTGATGGCAGGAAGTAACGAAGCACCACTTGATGACAGCGAATGGCAAGTATTAAGAATTCGTTTTTTACATATATAGTACAAGCGTGGTGAGTTCTATAACACTAATCAACATTAATTTTTCCCTTTCGAACGAATGTTCAAAATACAATGGGTATAAATATATTTTAGACCGTATCATAGCATACGCTTGGTCGGCTATTTTTGTAGTCATTTCTAATGCTGGAGGTAAATTAAGCTTTTTAAATAGGCCCATCAGAGTTCACTCTCCCATTCGTTTTATTTTTGTTTATCAAGCAGATACAAAAACAAATATTTTAAACAAAGGCGGAGTAAATTGGAGCATAATAATGTTTTTGTGGAAACCAGACGCAACCGCCATATTTAAAAAAAATAGAGGAAGGGTTTCCAAATGAATGAACAAAAGGAAACGCTGGAATTGATTGTGTCACGATATAGGGATAGAACATGGAAACCCTTTCCATTCCAACGGTGAGCAGGTACATTTTCTTTTATTTACATGTTATGGTGGCTCTTTATACTAAATAGAACTAGAAAGCGTTGTACAAACGGTACTCTTTTTCAATCACAAGTAACTGTTGTGAACATCTAGCATTCATTTAAACTAATTCAAGGGAATGAGTTTTCCAGTGTATTGTATGTGTGCAACCAACAGATCAAAAGAAAGGCTTTGGCAAATGTCCGCATGTCAGCCTTGCCATAAAAAGAGGAAAATATAATTTACTTTTTTCCAGCAATTTTCTCTTTTTTTGCAGCAAAGCAACCGGCTTCAATAATAGGAAGGCTACAATAAACGAATATATAAGAATGAGAGTATGCGGCGACAGAGAACAACGGCACCCATTAACGTAACTGGAACAACGTTTCCTCTCCTCATTCATTCTTAAGCGTAAGTGGAACGTATTTGTTAGTAATACGTTTTTTCTCCGCTTAACGGTTCGTTCATCATTTGCAATTACGTACTCTCTCGCTGCTTTCTGTGAATACATTTGTTGATAATACAAAATAAATGGACGCTTTTATCTGCCTGCACAAAGGAAAAGTATGTTTCCAACTTTTTCTGAATAAAGTAGCAACTGGACTGTTTCCCGATTTAAAATAACAAAATATATAAAAACACCTGCCTTTCGCACTCACTCTTTGGAGACTTTGGATTGTTGTAGGGGAAAGTATAAGGACAACGATTCTTGAATTCAGCAAACAATAAAACATTTTTACGTTTTCCTATGTAAATGATTTTTTGTAGCAATGTTCTGCTTTTGGAAGATCTGCCACTGGTAATGCATGGCATTGTCTTGATCCTTTCTCTTTGTTTACGTTATTAGCACAACATGCCGGAAAAAGCGGTTCTTTTTCTGTGCCTACTTATTTTCTGCTTTATGCTTTGATTACAACAATAGAGCCTCCAACACAGCGTTTCCTTTCTCCATTTTTGTTTTGCTCACGTTATAAGAGAAAATATTGCAAAAATTACCTAACATATAACTCTGCTTTGTGACATGTCAAATGAATAAGAAAACACTCATTTAATAGTATTCAGTTACTCTCGAACGCTTTTAAGCATAAACAATTTATTTCTCGTTTTTCGTTTTTTTTTCCTTTTCTTCTTTAGTTATGCATAAACAATTTTCAGACAGATTCCAACTGGGAGTACTCGCGTAAAAGAAAAAAAGGCATTACGTGTTATTTGTACCATATGAAAGTTAACGAGGTGCCTACAATAGACCTTCTTTGATAGTGATTCCACTGCATTATTTCACGTAGACCTGAACAATTTTCCTAGTGAAAAATTATTGTGAAGTTAGAGAAAAACAGTAAAAGTAAGGATGTGTAGTTATTCTAAGTAGACATCAGCATAGGCTCAACAAATAATGTTTTAAGTGGATCGAACCCCCTACTGTAATAAAGCTCTTTTACAAATGCATACATAGGTTATAAAGGAACTTTCATCAAAATTCTCATGTATTTTATTAGTACTCTGCTGCAATAAAAGGTAAATTGGGTAATGAAGATGAAGCATCTTTGAGCCAAACATGAAACAAGAGCGTTTTATTGAGAGGCAGGGAAGAGCGAAAGCAAACAAAGTACGTTACAATTTTGTGTGGGTTATTATCTGAATTAAAGCAGAAATAAATATGTAATGTAAATCGAAAGTTGGAATTGAGAAAAGCGGTTCTACGCCTTTAACCATGTGTAGAGTAAGGGTATAAAGCACTGGAGCCTTTCACAGTCGCCTCTCTTCTCTGCCATTTTCTTGAGTATCACATCAAAGCATGAAGTTACGAAACGGAACTCGTGAACTCTTCCAGCCTGTCCACAGGCTCACTGGCTCATGATATTATAGAGTCTCTCACAAGCAAAGTTGCCGGTAAAGCTGCTTTTATTAAGAGCAGCAGTGGAAGGACAAAGAAAATCGGATCAGATGATCCGGTTGCTTTCTTCTTCTGTTTTGTCAGAGAATGCGAAGCACAGACATGAAAGCAAAAAAAGTAGAATATAGAGTAACCCAATAATCCAATCCGTTCAGACTGGAGTGAAATGGTTACAAAGAGCGTAGTATTTTTTGTGACTTTTCATAATATAAATCGGCATTAAATCTTGTTATATAAATATATGCATCCGGGTAAATGCATGGATTGTTTGTATTGTAAACTGTCTTCTGTTTCTTACTTTAAAACCTGCCCTTTTCCGTCCCTTTTGTCACACTCACACTCAACGTTTTCTTTGTAACAACTAGAACCTTTAAGGGAGCATGCTGCGTTTGGAACCAATACAAAACAAGATATTTTTCTTGGTTTGTGTCCCAATGTCTCCTTCCAATCTTTTTGTAGAATGCAAAAGAAATGAAATGCAAAAGAGTGTGTGCTCTTCTGTAGCATTATCATCTCCTTTTTTATCCCCAATTTCTATCACAGTGTCACGAGTTCTTTTTCTGGTAGCAGTAAACAGCCAATTTCGCTTAGTCGACCGACGTTGTCCTCATCCGTCTACATTGCAAAAATGCTTTCTTTTTTGTGCTTACGTAATACATAATATACAAGAAGTTTCTGTCTGTATATATATGTTAATAATAGTACAAAGTCGTACATACCACTGCGAAACGAAAATGTAACGCCAGCTCTATTTAGTTTCATTGAGCAACAGTGGGCATAAAATGTAATGTATAAAATGAAATAAGGTTGCGACCGCATACCAATATAAGTATAAACAGATGTATTTTCCCTTTTTCTATCTAACGTTATCTCTTTGTTCTTCCTGTCTCTTATCCTTTCCCGTCATCATCACCATCATGATATTATGCTATTGTTGTTTGTTATTACCACTGTGTGCACAACTGCTGCAAGTCGGACAAAAAAATAGCGCTGAAAAATGGGGTTCTCTTACTTTTGCTAAACAAGATGCTTACAGCTATAACCACTCACACTTCATAATATTCTTGGTGAAAACACAATAGTTTCACGAAATAGCGTCACCCAGTAGACACCTTTATACTCGCTACGCTTCTAGCACAAAGAAATTATATTACGTAACATACGAATATTACCGGGACAGTAACTTTTCAGCGGGCTAAAAAGACTTATACCTACTTAATAAAGTAACTTACATCTTCTCTTTTCATACTCTCTTACTTTTCTGGTTCCATTTTCCCTTTTTCTACTTTAACTATTGCTGGACTATTTTGCCCATTCCTTTCTCATATCTGTTTCGGGTTGTTTTTCGCTAAATTTATTTATGACGACAGAGAGAAATTTGGCGTAGTTCGTTCTGGCTTCCTGTGTGCGTGAAAGTGAACCAACAACTCAAAGATTAAGGCATGACTGAAACTGCTCTTATACAGCTCTACATTATGCAAAGTGATGCGACTACTACTAGCACAGTACAATTCGTGCTCCCAACTATGACAAATTAAGGTTGACAAAACATGTCACCAAAAACGACATTCGCTGTGTTGTCGACTCGACGCTGACTGTGCGATGGTAGTCTGCGACTCGGCCTTGTCATCTTAATGCTATATCATCCTTATGAATCATCATCGTCACATCACCTCATAAGCTTTTCAGGCTTCTTTATTTCTCCTTCAGTCATAAACATTTCATGCTTGCACAAGTCGGGAAGTAATACATCGTCTTGTGTTCTGAAGTATTTACAGGATTCGTTTCAACATAAACGGTGCAGAAAGTTTTGCATTTTCCATATTTCAATTGTATAACGTATTATTGTAACATTGTAACGCAGTACCGTAACGGTAGCATGAGCATCAATATAAAGTCAACCATGACGGAAACATTTAGTGCAGTGTCTCGAATCCGTAATTGCACAAAATTAAGTAACATGAGAAATTGAGAAACTGGAATATGTATGTATTAGTATTTCTACAGAAATTGTATATGCCTTGCTCCTTTGTAATAAGTTTTAGTGCTCAAAATTCAATGAGCACTGCTCACTGAGTTTTGTTTTACTTATTTGATAATTGTAATGTGTGAAAGATGAATTACTAATCACGCTCGCATCCAATTACATTGTTTGCTACCGCCCGCTTGCTTGTTTTGTTATTTTAATAAAGGCCTTCAATATCACTTTTGTTTCTCTTTTCTCACAAGGCGTGACTGTCGTTTCACAAACAGTCTTTAAATTCAGCTTTAATTTTTAAGTATTGCAAGTACAAGCGACTTTTGCTTGACTTACTCAATATTCCATTAAAAGTCCATGGATGATTTTAGGTTCGTGTTTGTTGATTGTGATTGTGACATTATATCCTTGATATATTTTTTATTAAATAGGTAGTTTTCTTTAGTGGAATGACATGGGGAATTTATGTACTACTGCGAGTATTGTATTACGGTTTGCACTTAATGTAGTTGTTTTGTGTCAATTCTGCACAGCCTTTTGTTAAGGGACAGCAGAATTATTTGTTTTGTAAATGCTTGCGGTGTGGGTGGTGGCTAGGTTCAATCTTCAGATAGAGCAAAATAACGCTTTTAAGCTTTGTCACCAAAAGATAGAAAAGAATCAAATACAAGTTGACATTTGGCTCCAGACGATCTCAGATCGAGAAGAATGATGGTTGATGTTATTATTGCAAAAGTAAGTTGGTAGTTGATTTTTTCCCTTTCTGACGATAATAAATGACCTTTTCGGTGTACTCTTTTTACTCCATAAATACCTACATCACTTTTAGTTCGCTGTTAGCATGCTCCCGGATAAATATATATAAAGAGCAACTACACACTTCCTTGACTTCTTCTAGTAACCTCTTTACTGATATCATCAACAACAGGAGGCGGAAAATTTTTACTCCTCCTGTTGGCACCACTTACTTTGCACAAAAGAATCTGCTACATAAATTGTGAATTGTGCACAAAAGAGAGCACAAAAGCGGAGGAGTTAATGTTGAGCTAGTAGAAGATTGTTTGGCGTGTGTTAATCAGCTGAATCACAGGGGTAATGTAAGTCTGTTCTCCTTGTTAGCTTGGCCCGACGAACATGTTCGAACCATTGTGAACCGAAACTAATTTGGGAAAACAAAAGAAATTCTCCATTCTTCATGCGACGTCGTAGTCGTCGGCGACGGCCCAATTCTCTGAACTCTTTGTAACTATTCTTCTGTTGATGCAGCCTCACAGATTGTACAGGACAACTTGGTTTTGCTAAATTCCTCTTTTCTCACTCCTCTGTCTCAATCCACACTCCGCACCACTACCGCATTCCACTTGAAGCTGCTGCCTCATCATCTTTATTATCGTCGTCATCATGGCCTGAGCAGTGAAAAACTTACCCAAATGAGTTTTTGTACTTTCACTCATCTAATTATATGCTTATTTTTGTGAAAGTATTTCTTGAGTGTACGAGAATGTAATTTATAGTGCCGACTAACCAGGTGTAATAATAATATTTCACATGCTGCACTAAAAATTATGTAAGACTGTGTCGGTCAAGTAGACGGGAGCGTTCTCTCCTTAGTTTGGATGATGTATTTTCCTTGTACTTCTTTCCAGTGTCAGCCAGAAAAAGATTTCGTGGGGTACGAAAAGACGTGTACGTGTAGCACTAAATTCATGACTGTGAAGTGTTTTTTAAAAGAATATTTATATATGTACTTCAAAAGAGGAAAAGAATTATGGTTGTCTCGGGACTCTCTTCTTTGACTCTGTGAACACACACTTTTAAAGTAGAAAAGAGTGGCCGCCATTCTTTTTGTCTCGAAACAAATGGGATATTTCTGAGAATAAGTCACTTTTGTCATTTAACATCTGGACGTCCATTTCCACCTTTCTCTGTCTCCATATTTCTTTTTTTTTTCTACTTTTTTTGCCATTCTCATTTTCCCCACCACTGCTAAAGCAATTTTATCTGCGCGAGTTTTTATTGTCACATCTTTTTTCTTCCAACAATAAGGACTACATGGTACTGCTAATAATAATACCAATAATAAGCCGCCGTGTAATGGTAACTGGTAACAAGGGGAAAGTTAGAAGTGTGCATGAATAAGTACCTCATCAAGTTTTGCTTCCGGTGTACAAAAATATTAGAGAAAAGGAAAAAAGAATGAATGTATGGTATAAAACAGCAAAGCGTCATTTTAGTAAATGCTTCTGTGCTTTTGTAGAGTACAAGAGTAGAGTGGCAAGGAACATAGGAAAATGGACTTGTAAAGTTAAGGACAGAAGAATATTGTGCAAGTAATATAATGGTAATACATCATTTAATATATTCGCAATTTTCAGACATGCTCCATCCTTTTATTTGTGCTCCTTACTTTGAAAAAGTCATTATATTTGTGTAGGTTACGTCTTGGGTGAATTCTTTCACTAACATTTGTTATGTTGCACTCCAGGAGTGGTGAGCAAGCAAAATTTCTCATGAGTTTGACTTCCGAGTATTCCAGAGATCATGGCTTGCTGTTCGCGAAAAAAGAGGAAAGTTGAATCAAATATAGCAACTTTTTTTCTTTGTTTTTGACTTCCAGTTCCAAGCAAAGTCAGTGAGGAACTGACTCCTGCGAAGTGCTTACTCTTATAAAAAGAATTCAAATTACAACAAACGAATTTTGCACCGATGCTTTTTCGTTACATATTCAACTCTTACGACTCTGCTGCTGGTAGCGCGCTTTACCTTAAAGACGGATAGATCGTTTCATATAGCCTGCTACAGAGTTATTTTTTTAACTTTGCCAGTTTTCACTAGTTTAACTTTTCCTTTAAAATGCCCTACCATTTTTCTTATACAGGTGCACTAGTGCACAGAGACAGAAGCAAGCACTGTTGTGGAGAATGCAGAAGATTCACCAACTTTTAGCATACTTTGTCTTCATATATTGTATTATTCAAGTTTTACCGGTGTGCAGTAGCAAAAGGTAGAAAAAGAGTTTTAAGACTTCACTCCGTGTATGAGCTTTTCCGCTTGCTATCATGTTACTATTTTTTGGGTCTTTCTTAGTTTGAATAAAACTTTCTCTTAGTTTCTTACCCAGCTCGGCTACAATTTACGGACACTCTATAACTATTTATTTTGGGAAGGTAGATACCTACGCAGTATCCACGCATGCATACGAGTCGTGTGTATGCCGTTTCTCTGCTTTTGCCCTGCTTCTCTAAACCGATTAAATTACACTGTCGGGAGTCTTAAACCTAATTCACTTGACTGGGATGGATCCATTCTCATTCAAGAGAGCATAAGAATTTTCATTCAGAGACGGAAATAACTGTGCTTCCGAGACACTGTAACCAGTTAAATTCATGGTAGAAATAGAATTTTGTTGTCTTAGCGTAAGTTGTAGGTAAAGATGGAGGATTGGCACAAAAACCAACTAAAATGCAAAGTTAACCCAGCAGGGAGATGGTGTGTACTTGAAAGTTTCTTTGTAATGAAGCGCACTGAAGTTGATCGAAAGCGATCGACGTTCTAATTTCTGCTTCATTTTTTTCCTTGAAGCGAAGTGACATGAGAGCGCCATTACAAACTGCTGATTGGTAATCAAATCAGACCGTGATTGTATTCACAAGGATGACGTACCCCTTTCCTTGCTCTTCCAATTATCCCTATTTGACTTTAATATATTTAAATTAGCCCTCAAGTTGGAAAGGATTTTCAGCCAAAAGACAAAATTAGAGTTTGAAAGTTTTTTTAAACCTAAAACCATTACTTAATCATGTCAGCAAATAAAGGATAGTTTTTTAACCCAAGCTGTAATATCTGGCGTCCAACGTCACTTTCGAACCACAGATACCCTGTATAAAATTTTAGTTAGTATCAAGGTACTTTCTGTATATGCTGCATTATTGCAACTATTGTTGTTAACCTATCACTCATTTGAAGAGAAGTCGAATGTGAAAAAATGTAGCAGAATTTGTGCCACGTTTGTGTAGCATGTCTAACGAATCATTAGTGAGTGTGAAAAATTCGACCGAAGTGTATTACTTGTAATTTGAGTACCGCTGAACAAATTCATTTCATTACCGGCATTTAAAAACAAAGAATTTGCCAGTCAAAAACAAACTATCGGTTCTCTACTTCACATAATTCTTTTGAATTATCTGATCATCAAAGGTCTCTTAAGAAATCAATAAGTTCCCAATTCCCCCATTAACATGCGGGTAGTTTCTGCATTCTCGTTTTTTGTTTTAGTGACTCTGTATAAAGAGCTTTTTTCTTTGAAAGGTGCTTTGGAGTGGTGCCAAAATACACTGTACCAACTTAAATAACAACCCGTTTTTTTACTTTCACCATTGGGTGAAATATGGAAAGTTTTTTGTTAGTCAAAAAAGCGATCATAGGAAAGGGTGTGAGAAGCAAAATATCTTCCTCAAAAGGATCGAGAGAACGCATAGCAAAATGCAAAAGGTAGTAGAAATGTAGAACCGTTCAAACTTATTACTTGGGTAGAGGCATAATGTGCTCGGTAATGGCTGCACAGTTGCCCGAAGTAAAAAATCTTTACTGATTGAGCCAAAGATGCTCACTCATAGTTAGTTAAGTATTCAGGCTTCACACCGCTTTAGCTTAGTTAGTTACAAAAGGACACCATTTTTAGCGGTTTATTTTCATAGGTAAAAGGTCTGTGTTCACTGAATAGTTGTCATAAAATTATTTATATTCCCGGTCGGTAGGACCTGACCATTTCTTTTACTTTGCAGGAGAAACTCTACTACTAAATATTACTCATTTAAAATATGAGACAGTCCCGCAACGTGATTTGAATGCTCTCAATGTCATTTCTGATTACGCGTCATTTTAACCTCAATTCCCTTCGGAGAATTGTGTCCCCTCCGTACACTTTATACCTTGCAACTCTAAGAGAGCAAGCCAAAATTTTACTTCTTTATACCATAATACATATACATATATCTTATATTAGCTTACAAAACTAACTTTTCTTGACCGGATGTCCCAAAATGGGAGCTTCAAACAGAAATAATTAAAAAAGACAATGTGAAAGGTTTTCATAATATACGTTCATCGAATCATGCCCAGAAATCCAATTTTTGAATTAACGATTTCAATTTCGACGGAGTTCAATTAGTCAGAACACCATTGTCGCTTGCCGTTCTAACCATTAGAATTTAGCGTCATTAGTTTGGCGTAGCATTGCTTTGTAAAGGGTCGTTAATATATACCTTAAATACATAGGTATTTATTATGACGAAGAATCCATTTATGTCAAAGCAACATTTCTCGAAACTTAGTGTTCCAAAAGATATTGCTGTTTTTAAACGAATCACCTTCTAAAATAAGTTCATGTGATAATTAATGATTCTGCTAGGACCACACTATTTATAGTTCATTTAGTCTAAAATGTAAGTGGAGAACCTGAACAACTTTGGATTTGTCGTAAGAATAATAAATGACATATTATTTGGACAATTATTTGGATGAGATTTCAGACAGCGTAAAAAGCATCGTATTTGCAGAGTATGAAATATCAGAAGCTAATGGATGAATACCGAGTAAGGGAAATACATTTGTGTTCATACGTCATGTCGGCCAACTAAAACACAGCACGAATTTTGGAAGAGCTACTACGAAATCCATTTACGCCTACAGGAAAACATTTTATTATCCCCACATTACCCCTTCCTTTCGGATTATCTTACGCTTACGAGGTTTACGCAAGACGTGTAAATTTTTTCACGAGCTCCCACCGATTGGAGGTTGTTTCCCTTCCTAAAATACTCCTAAATTCCAAATCTTAAGTCTCCATGAGCTAATTTGTG
>VYYJ01001847.1:0-26378 GCA_021029165.1 Cyphoderus albinus
TTTCACTCTTTTCATTCTCCTTGCAATCAAATTTCATTTTATGACCAATAAAAAGTATTCTCTATGCAAAATAAATGCTTGGTAAGGTTATACTGTTTCAATTTGCAGTATTAAGATTAAATTATTATAACTCAAAACTATGTGTGCTTTGTGCCTGCTACTTCAAAATATATCGCCTTGAATTGCTTCGTGCCATGGGCAAGCTCAAATGAATATGATTTTAATTGGTACATACAAATGGCAGAATGCTTTTCTTATACACACATAACGTGATTGCCTTTCTGCAGCAGTAAGTGAATGAAGTGTAAAATTTAAAAACTGCAAAGATGAAACAAGTTGTGACAAAAAATGATATGCTTCCCATTTAAAGTTAAAGTTCATTAGAATTTTTCATGCCATTTATATTTTACTGAACACTCATAATTTCTGTTGTGATTAATTAGATGTCGATATTCAGAAAAGAACTGCATTACTCCATTATCGTCCAGCAGCCGAAAGACAGCAGCGTGCTGATGCTGAAGTTAACGTAGCATTGTTTGTCGAAATGGCTTGCAATGGACACTCGAAGTGAGAAAAATAAATTGGTTAATGGCTCTCAAAATGTGTTAGGACTGAACAATTTAATTTTTATTACGAAAAACTACAGATCCATTTCTTACGCTGTTAAACTAATGATCCATGCAGTCATTTCATTACACACGGCACACGAAGAGCACAAAATGTTTCTTTCATCTTCATTCGTTCTCGTTCTCATTCTCATGTGTTTATGCTTGCGTGCCGAGGTTTACCTTTTTGTTTTTCTTTTTTTACGTTGTTCCAGCATAGCAATAACAAATTAAAATCACAAACTCACAAATTACAAAACATTTTGTTTCTAATTAATTAACGGATTAATTAACTTTTCAAGAATGGAATCACCACCGGCCCAGAGCAAATCAGCTCAACAGAAGCAAGTTGAAAGCCAAGAATTTGGAGTTGCCCAGGCTGCCATCGGTGGTCTCCGAATTTCCTCGGGGGAAAATGTGTTGATGGACGCGAGTTATTTGTCCACCCTGCACTTTAAATACGACCCCAGGCGAAAGACAGACCGCCAACACAAGGTTAATGTGGACCCATTGTTGGACTGTTTCCGGCGTCATCCAGTGAGATTCCGGGTGAAGAGAGTTGTGTCCCCGTTCGAGTTCTATTTGGAGTGCACTGTGGACCCCATCAACGGGGTCAACATCCGCCACTACTTCAGTGAGAACATGATCTTCCAGAAGTTCTACAATGAACCACGAAATCAGTTGGAAACACTGATGGTAACTTTAATTCTATTTAAGTTAAGTTAACTTACATTTCATGATTTATTCCAATGGTTGCGAATAAAAATATTTACCTGTTTTATTTTCAGTTTGACGCGGACTTTAAAGTTGGTCAATGTTACGCGTGCTACTTTCCATTGAGAGTTTACCCTGGCCGAAATGTCACTGAATGGCACCGAGTTCGTATATTGGAAATCTGTTCCGGCAAGGAAGAAGAAGAACGCTCTTATTGCAAGGTGTTTTTATTGGATCTGGGATTCGAGGAAGTGGTGCACCTCAAGACATTACGTTACCTCGAATATCATTTCGTAGGGGGCTGGCAAAGCCAACTTTTCCGCTGTTACCTCTACGACATTGTGCCAGAGTCTTGCTCGACGTCCTTGTCATTTGAAAAGGAAGATGATTTAACCTGGTCGGAGGAAGCTCTGCAATATTTCCGAACATTGATGATGGAGACTGAAAGGAAAGAGGTGATTGGACTGACGGTGGAACGATCCAAGACCAGTGTGAAGCCTGAAGATCATCTCGGCGTTTTTGAACACATCACGCATTTGGGAGTGGTTGTGTTCGAAAAATCTTCAGAATCTAACGCATGCTCCATAAACTCTACAATGGTAGACCAAGGATTTGCGAAATCCATCGGCGTCTTATCTGGTTGCCCACATCAGTTTCAACTTGCAGAATGCACACCGTACTGGAATGACGAGCATTTTCTCCAGGTTAACCCAAGAGTTGAAGAGCCTCCTCAGTCTCCAACTCCCTCCAGGGCCATTCCCTTTGATCTCAGCCCCATTTCCAAAGAGAAGCTTCATCAAATTACACTGCAGGCAGTCGAAGCTGGGAAACTGAATCCCGACATCCTCGTCCTCTATCCTCCACCACCGGTGCCACGATCCGTAATTCAAATTCTCCAGGAAGATGCCCAGGAAGGAAACACGCGTGGGATGCCACAGAAAATATCACAGCTCCTCGGACAAATCATACTGAGTTACCTAAACGGCCCTGATCGCATCTTTGTCCACTTCCGGCAGCGAATGGACTCCTTGTATACATTGCAATGGCGTTTGGAAGAGTCAAAAGATGATAATGCACCACTGGAGATAACCCCCGGAACATTTCTGGCCTGTTTCATTCAAGATGGCCCGGACAGGGAATTTTGGGTGCGAGCCGTGGCACTCACCAGACCAGATGAACAAGGATTCGTGAAGGTCATTGCAGTTGATCACGGAAACTGTCCCAAGATTCATCAACAGTCTTGCCGACCACTGCCTGAGTACTTCCAAAATATTCCCAGTTTTGCGGTACGATGCCACATGGATCCTTACGCGATGGTCTTGGCTGACAAAAAGGAAACTTACAAAAGCCATGAAAAGTCCATCTTCAAAATGTACTGTACCTCATGGGAGAAAAGCGATCCCAACTATTTTATTTGCCAGAGCAATGGGAAAAGTTCATTGGAGCTGAATCACTTTGAGCAACCGATTTTGTATGACCATGTGAACCTGAGCTGGACTACTGCGTCGGTGACAAACGATGTTCAAGAAAACTCTTTGTACACAGTTCTCAGTGACATGAAGGACCATCCTATGCTCAAGTCACTGTTCACATCTTTCGCTGCTGAGATATTCTTTGAGGTAAGGGATTTAGAGAGTCACTGTTTTGTATTCAGGTCCTTGAGTGAATTCTTGTGTGAACGGGAGATTATGGCTCAAGATGATTGCAAGATGCGTCGTAGACAACGGTGGATTCACAATGAAATAGTAAACCAGTTTACAATGCATAGGAATAAAATGTATGTAGATTTCGTACAACAGCTAAAGTTTTGATGATTATAAATTTTTATATTTACTTATGAAATGAAATTTGTTACAATAAGTCTCATTTTGTCACATACGTTATAGTTTTATACAAGGCAACATTATAATTAAAATGTTAACTATTTGTTATGTTAATCTACTATTGGTATTATACAGATGTTACCTGTGGAACTAAATAATCTAAAGAACTATTGAACGTGCTCTCTTTCACTTTACCACAACTGAAATTCTGAAAACAGACGATTAATTTTCTAATGTCATTTCTTATGTTCTTATGGAATGGAATCATATGTAATGTTCATCTATTATACAATTTTCCAACTGTCCGAAATAATTTATGCTGATGTAGAGGTCTAAATTATTAACATAACTTTTCCAAGACGTGATTTATGTGAGGCTTCATTCACTACAGACAGATTAGTACATAATAGGTAATGGTAAAACAGCAAAGAGAAACGTTTTTGTTTAACACGTAAAAATGAATGAATAAAAATGTATGGCTGAAAATGTACATAAAATCGTTACGGAGATGTATATATAAATGCAATGTTCTTATTATTCTTGCTTAAGTGAAATTCAATGTGGTAGGAAAATTGATAGTAAAGAGAAGTAAACGGAAATTGGAGGAGAGTAGAAACGATCCATTAAGAAAGGGATGCTCAATTATTTTCCGCATTGTGCTCACCGTTACCTTCCTCGGTTTCCTTCTCCCTATCTTCGTCCTTCTTCTCCACCGCCGCCTCCTCCGCGCTCTCTTCGGTCTCCTCCTTTTTCTGCGCCGTCTCCTCCTCCTCATTTTTGTTCTCATCCATTTCATCCTTCTTCGTTTCCGCCCCTTCCTTCCGTCCCTGAATCTCCTCCTCTTTCTTCTTCTCCTCCTCCTCTTTCTTCTTCTCCTCCTCTTCTTTCTTCTTCTCCGCTTCTTCTCTCTCTCTCTCTTCCTTCTTCCTCTGGACCTTCTCCATCGTCGTCTCATGGTACCTCCTCCTCCTCTTATCAATCTTATCGTCTACCACCTTCTCTACCTCTTCCCACACTCCGTTCTCCGTCTTAATCTGGGTCTGTTCCTCCGGAGTGAGATCGTCGGGGAGGCACAACAACTTACGAACTTCCTCTGGGGCCTTACCCTGGATCCTGAGGGCGAGACCCTTGCAGCAAAGCGGATAGAGTCCTTCGCAATCAAGATAGTGTGTAGCCTGAAATGGCGATAAAATTTCATCATTCATTAAGTCTTACATTATCCACAGGTTTCACTCAATTTCAATAAAATTGTGTTCAAATTTTAAGAAAATAAATTGTTCAAAAGTTACCGCAATCAGACGTTTCAGTTTTGATATATCGAAGCTGTCGATAAAGCTTCTGTCCCACGGGCTGATCTTTTCGAGCGACTCGGCGCTCTGGACCTCACTCGCCTCTTCCGCAATTGCAGATATTTCATCCTAACACGAGACCACAACCACAAGTTGTGATTAGATTTTAATGCCTTCCGATTTAATTAAGCTGTAAATAAGTTTAACTTTGTGAGTAATTGAATCTACCTTGTGATGAGTGACCCACTTGACAATTATCTCGAGCATTTCCGAGTCCACATTGTGCAAGGGAATGATTTCACCCGGCCCCTGCTGGCGATTGTTGAACCCGTAATCTTCCTCTCCCAGAGTGTCGAACATGACTCGCAGTGTTCCAAAAGCCTTGGCAATTCTCAGCGGCACTTCCACAACTTTTCCATCCGAGGTTTGGAGATTCACCACTGGCGCCGTGGGGAACATCATCAGCCTCGCCATCGCCATCTTTCAACTGTCACTTTAATAAACGAAATAAATACAAACTTGTGTAGATCAACACTACAATAATTAGAAATTTATTAGTGCCTGCAGCAATCTGGATTAGGTTTAAAGCTGTGAGGGTTGATTGTATTAAAACTGAACACTTTTTATGTTACTAGTGTAAAATGTAAGATAATACAATTAATATTACCAGTTACCAGCAGAAAGTCAAAATTAAAGGTAGAATTGTTTTTTTTTTGAGAGAATCCGACACATGTGAAACGAGTTATGAACAGAACGAGTGACGAGTGAATGTTATAAAATCAATCAGAAGTGTGTTATGTAGTTTTTCTAGTAATAATGTCAACGACGAGAGCTGAGAGCTGTATGAGTCACACAGTGTGACTTTACCAAGGCAATGGCATACGAACGAGCAAAAATCAGCACAACACAGCACCAGCATAGCAGCAAATTATTTCGTGAGATATGACTAAACCATTCTTGACTATGAACTGCATAAATGTTGAATGTGCAAAAGCTTACATCATCATCACAGTCGCAGTCGCAGGCTCTGGAGTAGAGTTAATATGCATGTTACTGTTACTGCTACAACAACTGTAGCTCAAGTAAAAAGATGAACTGGGTGAGAGAAAAGGAGGCGCGTCATCAAGTTTGTTATCCGTCGAAATGAAAATTAATTGTTATGCCAATTCAAACGCCCATCAGATTTAAATAATAATATACTAAAATTTTAATTGTCTCTAGATACTCGATTAAGATTTTAAGAATTTTTTCTATACAAATTTTTTACCATCAAAAACGTTTTCATGTTTATAGTATTTAATTTATATTCATCGGATTACATGCATACTCAAGACATACATCAATCAATTGTAAAGGTTTATATGTATTTAAATGTTTAACCTCTTTATAACTTATAATATATGGTACATATTAGTACTGTACGTTGTAAACTAGTTACGTCAACAAATATTAGAGGAAACACTGGCTTTTAGACTAAAAGTTTTAGTCAACAGCTTCCATATCAATTGGAGGCGGAATTTGGTAAACCTCCACTACATCGTTGTCTTGCATTGATAACTGAAATTGCATTAATCAGGTAACACCAAATTAATCGTTTTTACAGTTGAGCTGTGTGCTAATGTGAATGGGTATCATTGAGTATAGAAATAAAAAAATTAAAAACATTTTTTACTGTTTCCGGCGTTTGATCTTCTTCGATTCGCCGATCGTCAAATTTGAAAATTAGAGAAGTGAGTGGCTTCTCCTGTAAATATAAAAGGTTATAATTTACAATACAATATAATAACAAAATCACTTGCAAATTCAAATTCAAATTACAATGTTACAACTTACAACTCTCTCACTGAAAACACGCATCATTTTTTCAAGACTCCTGTTCCATTTTACTCGGAAATGAATTTCAGGCAGATCTTTTGACTTTAGTCTTAACACTAAAGTTTCTGGATTACTGGCTGCCTGATCAGTATTGGATGAGGAAGCAGTTGGGGCGTTTTGTTCATGGGTCTCAGTAGCAGCAGCACCTTCGCTGCGTGAACCGGTTGGGGAGGCACCTCCAGCTGCGGCAACTTCGGTGGTTGCACCAGCGGACAAGGGGGTACTTCCTGCAGCATTCATTTCCGATGAATTTTAAAGTCTAAATAAAAATAATCGTATTTTATATAAAATAATAAATTAGACAAAACTTGTGGTTAGTCAAATAAATTTATTTAGCTTTATTACTTATAATTACTTATATAATTACTTTATTTTTCAAGCAGTTTCATTACCTTAACAGAGAATCTCTACTGATTATCTGATACCTTGAAAATTGTAAGGTGTTTTTCCTGGATCCCAGCTCACAGTTTATCAGGGGGTTCTCTTCTCGATGAAGTAGTTGCAAGTGACAGTCGCAAAAAGGCCGAACGCAAGTGATGTAAACGAAACACGTCACAGCTTATTAAAGTATGATGAGAATGAGGGGGTAGTGGAGCAATAACGGGTGCGGGCTATAAAATAAAAGACAAGTCACATTCACTGAACAATTTTCTCCTTTCTTGCAAATTTGCAGATGTTAATGAATGATACCAGACAGTTACAGCATGAAGATACCCATCCATTAATGCATTTGAAGGCGACACACGGTATAATGTAGAGCACAGCATGTAACGCCGGCTCCATCATATACATATCAATGATGCAAAAAAAAACTGTCCTGATAAACGTGTTATGTCATACACAAAATTGCAAGTAACTTTGACACTCTTGTCTTATTGCTGACATGCCATGCATTGGTATTATAACATAAGACATTCGCGAATCGCGACGCGTAATACAATTACAGTCAGTGAGTCGAGATTCATAGGTTTCGATAGTGCGTTGCATGTAAATTTGTGCATACTTCTGTATCGACTGTATGCAGTTGATATAACACAGACAGGATGCGCCGTTGAACGAATTACCTAAATGCTATGTATTACATTTAGGACTCATTTATGTGAAGAAGGAGGCTTAGAATAGAAAGAAAACGCCA
Organism: Cyphoderus albinus; assembly: GCA_021029165.1. NCBI lineage: Eukaryota > Metazoa > Arthropoda > Collembola > Entomobryomorpha > Paronellidae > Cyphoderus > Cyphoderus albinus. The sequence goes on from VYYJ01001847.1 coordinate 7,442, forward strand.
AGGAACAGGAAGGACGCTTTCATCTATCTTACACTTAGTTAAATTTGTTTTAGAACATTTCGCGAAATTTATGTATATTTGCTACGTGTGTATCTTATAAGAATAACATGAAGAGACATCTCAGTGCATTTCAATGGCAATGCAATCAACGACAACCTACTAGCAACTGCTACTACATAAAATGAAATCTACCTTTGTCATTGCGAAACAACTAACGAAAGTAACGTTAATGTAAAAATTCAAAATTAATGAATGGTTTATGATAAATAATGAGTTAAACTACTAGAGAGTAATGAAGACGATAAGCGTTGTCAGAGTAGACAAAGAAGATAATTATAGAATAAAAGCGATTTCTTTAATCTTCACATGCATGGAACATTTCACAGAGCAACAAAGGTAAAAGTAATCCTCCATTTTAAATACATCAGAAATTATATTTAACAAGATTCAGATTATTGTTTAGTTTAGCTAAATTACCACACAAAAATATTGTATTACATTTCCATTTATAGCTACACCACTAGCTATACTCATTCCAAAATAACCATTCCATTTTAAATTAATTTTAGCATATTCTTAAAACATGACTTAAACTTATACTTACAGACTGTAAGTTACAGTTAGACATTACATTTACGTTTATTTATGATTTATGAACATAAACTATGAAGAAATACACTTATTCCCTAGGATCCAATGTCGACCAACCGAACATATGAAATTTGAAGAAGTTGGTCTTTTTCCTCGAACGGGTACTTTTTACCTACATATACAGGAGTAACAGAGCACGAAACAAAGTCAGTGATTTTTCAAGCTCCACTTCATAAAAAAACTTTTTAAAAAAACGCAACACTTACGAAGAACTCGATTGTCAGAGTCTCTTTCCAGAAGCACAAACTGTTGCTTTAGCTCCTTCAACATAGCTTTCTCCTGTAAGAGAATGAAAGTTTATATTTTTAGTATATAGCTTTTTTAAAATGGTTGAATTGAGTGCACAGTGTGATAGGTAATATCCTAATCTGTAGTTTTAGTTACATTTTCAAATTTTCGAAAATTTCGAGAAAATTTTCGACGCCCCAAATCCACACACTTTAATGCTTTCATCTGCTTCAGAACAATAACAGAGATCTCAGTAAACTCGAGTCCTTTTCCCATCCAGGATGAAAACTTATTGTGGAGTCGTAAGACTTTGAGACCTTTAAAATAAATATTAAACATTTACACATTCATTATGCATCTTTACTTTAATCAATTAAAATCCTAAAATCTTAAAATTCATCTGAAGTTTCTGGGAGTAGTAGTACTTACTTTCTAAAGAAAGCATCGATTTTGTTGGTGACCTCTCCAACATTCTCATCCAGACATTTTTCTTCGATGCGAGTGGACCACGGATTTTGGAGAATTCCTCGGAATTCATTCCCGTTATGAATTCATCGATGGATCCCACATTCTGTTGGTCACGAGTTAACAGGGTTAGTTCCTCCAGATCTGGCATATGATTGTACACAGCTTGCGCCAAGTTTGGTTGGACACCAATGACTAATTTCTTGATATTGGGAAACATTGCGGCCGCTTTCCTGATGCCATCCTCATCAGAGAAATCATCAGGCAAGTGGAGTGTCTCCAGTGTGTTCAGTGGCGCTATGTCACCTCGAAGTTCTTTAATGAAGCAAGGCCAGATGCCCTTAGCATCCAAAAGCGAAAGTAGCTTGAGAGCTGGAAATTGACCGGGAGGGCCCCATCCGAGAAAGCTTTGCTGTGGCTCACCGTCATTCTCCTCTTCATCGTCACTAACGTCACTAACTTCATCGTCACTAACGCTTGCTTTGCAGTGTATTTGGAGCGATGTCAGCCTTTTCATTTCAGGAAAGACTATACAAAATGGACTATCGTTGTCGCATAAGAGCGACAGTTGTGTCAATGATCGCGAGTGATGATAAAGGAAGAGGTCAAAACTCAACGTTTCCGCTGAACTTGGATTATGTTCAAGGCTGACGCAAACAGACTTCAGCTTGATGTCACTTTTGATGAAGTATTCCAAACATCCTAGTGGCGCCTTCACTGACAAACCGCTGAACAATTGGAGATTCCTCAAGATTCCACTCCTTACCATGAATCTTGGAAGGGTTTCCGGATTCGTGATCGGCTTCGCAATAGTAAGCGTAATCGTTTTTAAAGTTTTCGTTTTCTCGACGATTGCACTGATAAAATTGAATACGCAGTCATCGTCCCAGTCGCGATCCTCCACTGGAGGGTTATCCGAGCCAATGACTAAATTGAGCTTTTGCAATTTTTTGAACTCATAGGTGGGGGGAATTAAATCTGGGGGGTATTGGAATTCGCCTCCCAAGCTCACTTCCAGCGTTAACTCGTGCACAAAGCACGTGATTGTTTCAAGAAATTTGATGATGTCACGGTTAGTGACATCCTCGAGCCATTCGTCAATGGAATTTAAATCAATAGAGATTTCTCCTATAGGAAAATGATCGGACCCGGTGGGACTCACAGTCTTTAAAAATTGAGCCAGGAGTTGATGCCTGAAATCTACGTCAGTGTCATTGGAGAATAAGATACGTTTGGTCAGCTTCCGGCAGGGGTTCGCTGCGGCCGCTCTCAAACTTGGATGTACCAATCGGCATGAGAGGAGATCTCGTAAAGGGAGATAGCCAAATATCTGTTCCAACAACTGAAAAATAATGCACCATAATCCAAATAGATTACTAAATTATATGCATTTTTTATGTACTTTAACTGCACACGGTTATAATAAAACCCCGTTATGTAATATAATATTTAAATATAATCTCTAAATCTGTTTGGATCTATGTACTAACCTCTGGTGGAAGTGTTTCTAATCCCTTGCTTTCCCCGGTGACATCCTTCGGAACCTTTGACTTGGCGCCTGTACGTCGAGCTTTTTTTTTAACCATGATGAGGATAAGGAGGATAACTCTCACTTTACAATATACTTCTATTATCTACTACTAGAAACAAGCAGGTTCAATCAATACCGAAACTCGATTGATTTAAAAGTTGATTCACAACTGAATCGTAATTAGATTAAATGGGTTGCAAAAAATAGAAAATAGAGTAGCTAAAGAAAGAAAAAAGGGACAAGTGAAGACTTGGGAGGAAGAGTTACATGAGCGAATGAGGAATGAGGACGAATCAACAAGTGTCAAGCATAAGGAGAGATGGATGAAGCAGCTGAACATTTTTCCTATGTGAGAAAAAGGAAATAACTGAGTCTTTATGTAGACGGAACTGACACGAAATTCTTCTCTGGGAGTAGCCGAGAAAGGTGAGTTATGCAGAGGACCGATGCATGTGTAGTATTTAGAAGCTCTTTCTTGTTCACATTACCAGCATCAGAAGTTAATTGCTATTGCTATTACTAGTACCATTACTAGTACCATTTACTTGCAATTACAACAACACTATGTCATCTTCTTTCATAAAGCTCCATTGACTTTCTACTGAATTCGAAATTTGCCCTGAACTCTTGATCACTAACAGACATTATCTATTATTTAATGACCTGTTTGCTAAAGTGTTCCAGTTCCAAATAAACAAGGCATTGTTTATGAAAACTTGATTGATCACTCATAGTCATGAATGACATCAAATCCAAATCTTTTTGTAAAAAAATGCTCAGTTCATTTTATACCCAGTTATCTTATGAACAATTTTAATAATCCAAATTTAGCAGTCCAGTCGACTGTAACTGATTATTAAGTAGCAATTGTATTGATTACGTAATTACATTTTTTTTTCATTTTCACACGGTAGAAATGTGTACAGCTACTTCATTATGTAAAAATTAATAATTTTGGTAAGTCATCTAATGAGCTCTCTGCTATCACATCACTCACACTACTCTAGTGATAAATACATGAGAATTTTTCATGTATGATAAAATGTACATGCCAATTTAGCCACTCGGAAATCCCAAAGGCTCCAGCTCTAACTATGATTAATGTACACCTTTTACAAGATCTGGGTGAAGTAAAAAATATTTTCCCACTGCTCCACTACTTCACACTTACATTTTGCAAACGGGCCAATTTATCCAAAGAATAATTCTATACTGACACGTAAGCATTATTAAAATATCTAACTGAGTTAATAGTGTTGTAAAGGAGAAATGTCATCTTTTGCTGTTCCCATTGACCCCAACCACGATCCCATGAAGATGTTCAATTTCATCGACGATGAGCTGCAATAGTCGATTTAGTTCAGTTCTGCTCAGCACCGATGTTTCCGCTGTGACTCCAAAGCTCATCTGGCTTCCATAGCTGATGGCTGTGAACACGGCACCTTTTTTACATAATACAGTGAGAAAATCATAGCAACACGTCATTTATAATATTTAATTAAGTTTTTAATTATGGATGGAGATTGTTTATTACCCGCTATGCCATCCAAACCCCCAACGACCAACTCAACAGATTCCACTGAGCCATCACAAATGCCCAGTTTCAATCTCTTCTCGCCAGCAGGGAAACTCGTCAACGCTGCGACATTCACCCTATTGCTGGTTATCGCTGTGCAAATCGGTAGCGGCAAATATCCCATTGTTTTCGCAATGAATCCTATCAAGTGAGGAATTGTGGATTGCTTTTGTTGCTGCAGAAGGATTTCACAGTCTCGAACTCTTAACACTGGATCCGCGTATTTTTTCATGGGAAGATCAATTTGCGCACCAGTGCTACATAAAAATACAAGAATTAAAAATATGAACTTGGTAGAGACAATTAAATCTTCAACTTACACGTGATTTTTCAGTCCATTTGGATGTCCCGGCAGGGGAAGTGGAATAAAAAATGCGGCTGGGTCTTCATCCCCTTGCTCTTGGCTAGGTTTCGACATATTACTAAAAATCAGGGTTTCTCCTTCCTGTTCTGTCCTGCTTTCTGCGACCACCTTTGACATGCTCGCAGAGACGACGGCAAGCAGCACACTGGTAAAGCTGACACTCAGACCGTTTTTTATGTCCTTGAGTTTTTCAATCGGGATCGGCTCAGTTTTCCCATAAATTTGTTGCCAATCTTTACGGTTATCTGGGACGCCCCATGGATGTTTTCGAGCACCTTTTATGACGTAGTTAGCCACATCTTTGGCAAGCCTCGCTGGAAATGTGAGAGCGTTCCTTCGATTAGAGGAATTCGACGTCGGCAAGCGGATTGAAGTCAGGGGTACTCTCAAAGCGCCTTCTATCAAAGAGTAGAGAATGGAGTAGCCGTCGGCCATGCTGTGATGAATCCGTAAAATGATCAAGCTTTTCTCGCCTGGAGATAACGCTCCGCCCTCACTAGCAGTATAATGCATAATGAAAACTTCCCAGGGACTTTTTCCAGGAGTGAATCTTTTATTGAGGAGTTCCTCAGAGATCGCTTGAATGTCTTCTGATATCATATCAGTCGTGTCGCCGTCACCATCTCGGAAAGTTTCACCTCTGACATGCTCATAGACGTTAAAATTGGGGTCGTCCTTCCAAAAGCAATATCCCCATCGTCTTTCAACGTACTGCCTCCACTCTGGATACAACAACCTTCCCGTTTTTGGATCCCTCGCGGCAACCATTTTTTCAAACAACGCACGGAAACTATCGAGTGACACATGTCTGTCCAAAGTGATCAGTACCACGATGCAGTTTCTGGGTGAGTGTGGATAAAATAGATCACCGGATAAGAGATGACTTTGGGAGCTCACGGGATTATCCTTGGAAAATAATGAGAGAGCAAAACGGTACAGAAACAGGGGCAAGCTGAGAATGTAGAGAAGAACCAATCCACTTAATAAGATAACCCCCAAGATATACGTAAATATTTCTTGAAGACACAAAATCACCGGAGAAGTCATCCTGTCAGCTCTAACAATTTTCTGCTACTAACGAGCAACTCCGAAAATTCTTGCATAAGTAGTTAAATTATTTTCATTTTTAAGTAGGTCTGTAATGTGAGTGTGACTTAATGCAGCGTAGCTTTAGTCTGCGTAACAAATTTTGAAGAAAAAAAACTGCCCATTAGATATCGTGCTGGAACCAGAGGCATTGTCCAAAAGAAACAAGTTTTTGTGATGCTTAGCATTTTCATTAAAAAATATTGCGTATTTTATTCTAGCGTGGGAAAATTCTCCGTCGTCGCAATGTAATTAGACTATATACATACGTAGGGCGCATTATATGCGTTGCATTATTATAATATATGGTAGCAACCTTGAGGTAAGTTATTTAAGTGTTTTAGAAAATGATTATGATTTGGCACAAATAATCAATGGGAAAGGAAACCCCGTAATTAAAAGTCAAGTATTACTAGAAATGAACGTGTAATCACATTAGCACTAATTAATCTGTATGATCAGAAGTTACAAATGTGGGTGGAATTTTGACTGGAAGCGTCTCATGGAACAGGGAATAGTCAATGGCACGGAAGCCGGAAGCGATCTTGCAAGATGTGAGGTTCTCAAAACGATGGCCCCAGAGTATCTAATTATAGAATAATAATTAGATGTGCAAATTTATTTTCAAAATGCAAATATTGTTTTTGCAATGATTGATTTTTTTATTATGTACCCACCTCAGAAGGTAAATAAGATGACCTCGCCTGCATATTTAGACCAGTCGACTCAACAATGCCCTCCAGTACCACGATAATCTCCAGCTCATTGTTAGCAGAGGTGAGGTGATCTGGGCTGAGGTTCCACAGGGGACTTTCATCCGTGATTTTGTGAATCACAGTGGTGGGCCAAAAGAATAAAATTTTGTTTCCCCTTTCACCTTCTCCGCCCACCGAAATCTCTTCCACGTGACAAGGCGTGATTTCTCCGTCAGGGGTGACCCGCTTTCGAACCACTTGTGCTCGAACATGAACCTCCGTTAGATGAGACTTTCTCATGTCTGCGATTCTAAACATGAAGCACAAAACACCGTCCCTAACATTGATTACCGCCTTGTTACTGAACATGATCGTTTCTCGGCATTTCTTCGCACGGGTCATTTTGACAAAGACTAAGCCGACCATGAGACCTTCAAGAATGCATCCCACGATGGATTGAAAACAAAAAAGGATTACTGCTGAAGGACACTGTTCCGTGATTTGGAACATGCCGTATCCCGTCGTGTGCTGGGTTTCAACGCTGAACAGGAAGGTGGAAGTGAAGTTTTGCAGGCCGGTGATGCAAGGTTCCCAGCCATCCTGTCCGAAGTTGTCGACGTCGCCGTGAAAATAGAGGATGAAGTACCAGATGACAGCAAACACTAGTTAAATGTTCAATTAATGTTAGTTAAATGCACATTATCTGGTCGTGTATTTATTTTAAATTGAGGTATGTAGATTAAGTGTTTTATGTAGCTTACCCGTCCATGAGCCAAAATAAACAACGCAGAATGCCAGCAGAGTCCATCTCCATTTCAATTCCAGGCTATTATCAACCAATAGAAAATTACCAAATATTTTTTTTGCTAAATTTGCAATAAATTGAAATAATGTCTGCTAGGTTTGATTACGCACAGCGTCGTAAAAATATCCGACATGAACTTCCAGCTACGTTTGTTAATATTCTTTGGAATATAGTTGAACATTCCCTTTTTGCTCACCACCCTGTCCTTGCTCAAGTCACCAATGGTAATTGCCGATGCTGGAGGCGATTCGGCCTCCTCATGCGAATTTCCGAGCATTTTCAGAAACACTTTTTCTAACGCTCCCGAGATGTTGACTGATGGAATCAAGCAAAAGCCGGTAAATGCTAAGGAGAAATGTGTCATGTATCAGTAAGTTCTCTGTGCATTTATTTTATTTTAAAAAATCAGCCTGTGCAATTAATTATGAACAGTTTAAAGTTCAACCGCACCCTAGCAATGCAAACTGGAATACAAAACACATCCGTTCACATAAAATCATTGGACGCATTATAAAAGTTGTTCAATAAAAACGTCAACGAAAATGCTTTATTGATGAGTCGTGTCAAGGATGAAATGGTTTATTGAATTATAACTTTTGCTTAGCTGTAAACAGTTACACCGTGTCAGTAGAGCGATGTGATGGTGAATTCAATTTTGAGATTTGCTGGTGACCTATATAAACATTAATCCGGGCAATTTTATTACTTCACAGTACATTTACTTCTTATGTTCAGTTACAACAAGTCAAAATACAACAACCAATAATGTTTGCTTGTTTTGTCCTCATCTTGCTTGCATAATTTTATTTTTTCCAGTTAAGCCATGAATGAATCGAATGAAAAGTGTCAAGTTGTTAATTAATCAGTTTTCTCAGAATTCATGGCTAAAAGTCACGTTGCAACTGAAACGCATTAGTACGCACGAGTTATACGCATGCGTCAATAATGTAAAAAACAGTTTTCTTCGTTCCTCTTTTAGTGTGAAAAAAAATATCATGGTTATTTTCTGAAAAATGTGAACGTGATGCAGACCAAAGAAAGGAAGGTGAAGTAGGTGGCCTTTTATTTCAATCATTTTAGCCGAGTAGTTAAAAGTTTTAACTTAAAAGTGACTGATTGTAAGTAAGTGAAACTTTCGTTTTTATTGCTGAAATATTCGCTCCGTGTGATTTTGTCTTGCATGGATTTCTTATATCTAACATAATAAAGCATTCAATTTCAACACGTCGTAAAGTATTTTTTTACTTTATAGTTGTAAAAAATCAAGATTTATTATTTAAATTTTTCCAGTAGTGTTTTGCACTAATGTTCAATTACACACAAAATGCAGAAACTCATTCTCATTTCAGGTCTCACTTTTATTACTGTTTTAACACAAAAAGGTTTTTATAGCTTCTCATACTTAAGAGTAAGCGTTTCGCTTTTGCTATTGCTACTGTTATTTCAAGTTACTAGTTTCTTCTTAGGACGAAAATTTTCTCATCGTGAGAAAATCCAGACCTAACATTCCATAAGGATGCATAAGTATCTTTGCGTTTGTACTTAACTATGATGAGAGAGCTTTGTTTTTAACTTGTTTTGATTTAATATGTAACATAAAGTAAAGAGGAAAATTGGTTCGCACGTATGCTCGTATTTGTAAAACCTCTTAGTCTTTGCAATTACAATTCGAGGAAATGTGTATTTTGTAAAATCTTATTATTACTTATGGATGATTTTCGTTATGACTCTATTAATAGTATTTTAATAAATCTTCAGTATTAATTTGAACGTTTAAGAATAAAAATGGCTCTGAATTTCATTTTGGAGGAAACACTGACCCTGTTATGGGGCTCCCTTGTGACCACCGCCATTTGCCTCTTTTTCATACTAACTTCGCCCCTGATTTTGTTTCGATTCATCTTAGGAAGAATTTTCTCGGTGAATTTTGTCAGCCCACAGGGAAATATCTTTGCTGAAGAAATTTTGTCCTCAACAAAACCTCCGCGAAATTCTATCGTAGTGAATTGCATCGCCGAAGGCGATTTGTCCGTGGAGGAGTGGCAAACTCTGTTTCGAGATAACATGGTTTTCGCCAGAGATAAGCAGAGTGGGAAATACATATATCCAGAGTTCCACCAGTATCTTGAAAAATTTTGTGGATTCTGTTGCTGGAAGGATGACCCCCACTTTGACATTCGAAACCACGTGATAGAACACAGACTAAATGGTGTCAGCAATAAAACAGTGACCCCGGATGACCTCCGCGGTATTTCCGAAAATCTCCTCAACAAACGGTTTGTGGCAAATAGGAGTCCATGGGATATATCTATAATAAATAACTACCGAGATACCGAGATATCTCCAGGAGTCAAAACTGTGGTCGCGATTCGCCTCCACCACACAATGGGTGATGGCTACTCCATCATCTATGCTGTGATTCAGGGTGCCATCAAAACACCTTTATCAACTATTCAACTACCGGAACCAGTTTATGTGCAGAGGTCACTTTTGAGCCAACTCTGGTTTTCCATGACGGTGCCATTCAGACTGATCTACGACATTTCGCATTACACCTTCAAAGGATTTCGCAACCACCCCTGGAATGTGCCAGACTCGAAAAAATGCTGGCATCAGTACTATGCCAGAACAAGGCCCGTTCCGATAGACAAAATCAAGGAAATCAAAAATAGGATGAGGGTCAGCTTCACCAGTGTCCTCTTAGCTGCTATTTCCTCTGCCATGTCAAAAGTAACGAGGGCTAACGCCAAGTTAAGTAGCGAGAAGGTGGACGGGGCCTCCTTCTTCATCCCCCTTCCCCGCCGAGATCACCCGAACGCCATGAAGAATCACAACACCGGGGCACAGATTGACCTCCCCATGGAACACTTTTCCGATCCCACTAAACGAGTGCGGAAGTGCGAGGCCCTGCTCCAGCAACAGAAGCAATCCACAATTCCCTGGCTTCTTTCAGCTATGGGGAGATGCGTTGGTCAACTTCCCTCCGCTTTATGTAGTGAAGCTGGATTAAACAGGGTCAATGTCTCTGGGTGGACTGGCTTTTATGCGGGTAGCAAAAACCTGATTGTTGGAATCAGGGACAGTTCCATTGTCTCTGTTGAGCTGCTCGTTGGTGGCATTACGGGTGTAGCTGGTATCTTGAAATTGATATGATATGATAATCTCAATTAAAATAATAATATTTAGCATTATTATATATGACTTAATCTTGCATTGGGTGACCTTTTCAGGTGTCGTGTTTTCCTCAATTAGCTACGGAAAGTTGATGCGCTTTGGTGTCACTGCTGAAGCCGCTGTGCTTAAGAAACCGGACGTGGATGCTCTGGTTCAGCTAATTGCCGATGAGATTGACCTCTTGTATGATATTGTAGTGGCTACGAGATAATTGTATTGAACGAATGAATTTCAGTATGAAACTTTAAAATAAAGACTTTAAAATACTATGTTAGATAAATATCAAATCAGACTAAAGGTAAATATTTCTGGTACACTAGCAGTGATGGTAGTGAAAATAACCAAATGATTATTAAATTTTTATGTTCAGTTGCGTTCCAAATCAGAAATAAAATTGACTGACAAAAATACTAACTGTTTAAACTTATAATTACTTCGTAATTTATTTAATGTACTGACTGATCTGTTGATAATAATAATGCACCATCACCAGAATTTAGCCCAAGTTTAGTTAAAGTATAAACAAGTATAAAAGTGCTGTATAAAAATGCTGCGTCATCATCAATTTTCATTACATTGTAAAAATAGTTGAATGGTGCTGTTGGATTGCCACACGACTAACGGTTTCGCTTCTGAAGAATGAAATTGTAGCCACGAGTGGGGACTAGCACACAAGATGCATCCAAAGGCACGTCTTCAAATTTGTCCGTTGTGGTGACCCGAAATTGGTGAAGGATTCTTGCGAGTACCACTTTCATTTCAGTCATAGCAAACTTGTAACCTTGAACAATAAAATGAGTATACGACATCAGAAATAAAAGTGAAAACTGTATAAAAATATACTAGTAGTTATGATTAAGATTACCGAGGCAGAGTCTAGGTCCAGCAGAAAATGGAATGTAAGCGAAAGGATGTCGGGCTGCTGAATTTTCCGGGGTAAAGCGAGACGGATTAAACTTTTCAGGCTCTGGATAAATATCCGGGTTTTGGTGCACGTTCGTGGCGACAATGACACAAGTCGTTCCAGGGGGTAAAGTGGTATCTTCATCTTGTTTTAAACATACATCTTGCATTAATATCGTAATACATGATTGATCCGAATATTACGACTATGAATCATTACTACCTAATTTTAACGGCGACCGGATCTTTCTGCCCGTAAGATAAGCAATAGGATAAATCCTTAGCGTCTCTTTCAAGCATCTCTCGATGTATTTTAACTCCGTCGCGGATGACATTGTAAAATTTCCACTGGGGCATTTACTTTCGTCCTTCATTAACTCATCTACTTCCTCAAAGCATTTTTCTTGGTGCTCGGGATTCAGTGAGAGAAACATGAGAGCAAATTGCAAGGTAGCCGCTAAGATAATTAAATACAGATGAATGATGCCAGATAACCAAAATTTCCAACTTAAATTACATAACTACGGTTATATTGCATATGTACATACCTGCCGTCTCGTGTCCCTGAAATTTTGAAAAATTAAATTAACACATAAATGAATTTACACATTTATCAATTAAGAAATCAGCATTAATTTTTGGAAAATCTTACAGCGCTCATAATCGTGTGTGACTCTTCACGAACGTCGGAGTCGGACAAGCCGCTTTCGAGCAGTGCAGTGATAACTTTCTTGTGTTCGTTGGTGGAGGTCTCTGATGGTGTGTCGATTTCCAGCATGAATTTCTTCCTCGCGTCAACGATCACCTTGAGAATGTAGTCTTTGATCTTTTTCTGGTTCGCTTCATAAATCCTTCGGAATGGAAGCAGCTTCCAAATCCAGTTGATTTGATACCAAGGTCGAGTAACTCGCAGCCAAATGTATTCCTTTGTTCTTTCCGCCTCGTCGAAAAATTCGTCAAACTCCTCAGTCGTGTCATTCAACTCAACTCCCATTGTCGTCTCTAAAAATGCGTTATGCATCTTTGAAAATGTATAATTTTGAGGAGCATTTAAATGAAATAATTGGCTTATTACTACCTGAAATCATTTGAAGAGCACGTTGGTAAATCAGCTTTTCAATCGGTTTTGAGCTCTTGTCCTTTTCGAACATTGCCTCCAGCTCCTGAACCAAATGCTTTGAGTGTCTGTTGAACACTTCGAGGAAGTGAGGGAAGCATTTGTAACTGAAGAGGGGAGTGAGCAGCTTCCTTCGCGATTTCCACTTATCTCCTGATAACAAAGATTTACATAGTTGAATATAGCAATAGCAATAAAAAGTACAATGTAAAGCGTAAGAATTAAGTGGAGCACCACAGGATGTTGCAAGTCCTTCGTCCCAAAAGTCAGCGATAGCGGCATACTCATCAGATTTTGGCAGGTGGCCATAATCACTGGATGAAAGTAGCTTCTGCAGAATAAAATGTATAATATTAAAAAAAGTAATTTATTTTTGAAAAAAAGTGTTTAGAAATTATAATGAACTGACTTCAACAGATTCTGGAGAGGTCAGCATTACAATGGGCTTTGGACCAAGTTGAACTTTAAAGTAGGGATAGTATTTCTGACCCCATGTGTGAAGCCTGCCCAAAATATCTTTGGAGAAGAACACTTCAAACAAGTTGCCAATTAAGGGATATCCAGGGGGCCCCGGTATCTTGGACAAGGGGTTATGCTTTGATGTTAAGCATAAAAGGGTGGACAGTTTTCCATCAGAGATTTTAGTTATCCAGAGAAGGAGAAGAACAAGAGACAGCAACTGCGTCAGTAAATATCCACTTCCAGTTGTGACAGTTTGTAAAATCCAGGAGATTCCTGGAGTCGGCAGTGTGCCATTGGAAAGTAGCACTTTGGTAAAACCGGACATTTTGGCAGAAAATCCGATCTCCGAATCAAACTTTTTGCGAATTATCTAAGTAATCAAATGAAACTGGGTCAGTGGAGTAGATAACAGCAAGGTGAAGTGGATGAAGAGGAGTGATCAATTGCCCTAGAATTCCATTAGACAATATTTTGATCTCGATCTGGTGGAGATTTTAAAAAGTTCAGTTAGATAAAGTACAAAGAAACAGGTAGTTAAGTTGCGCCATCAGAAATTCCCACGGTCAGTGTATCAAACACTGTGCAAATTGTATGGTGCAAATAATGCTGATACTGGTAATTTCCTATTATGCAAAATAAAGAAACCGGTAACGTGGGAATCGCAATTTGGAAGTTTACGCTTCTATAAAGTGCATTTTAATGTAATATTGACACTTTACGGGTATAGATTAAACGCGGAAAATAAATGAAGCCGCTTGGCACAAAAGAATCTTTCATTAATTTAACAGAATAGAAATTTATTTTACATACAACGTACCATTCATTCACTACTCTACCACCTCTCGCAAGCACATTTCACGAATATAACACATTTTCCTCATCATATCATGATGCGATCTGATCTCCAGAGATAAGTATAAACACGTGCTCTTGTGTCCAGGATCAGAAAACATTACTTGAAACTTAACATTGGTTTTAGTTCCTATGAAGATTTTAAAAATCAAGTTTTATGCCAAATACATCATATTATGTTTGACATTTAGTCTATCTTAAACTACTACATTTTACTCTATAATATGATATATCTGCCATTATTTAACTATTTTATTACACAATATGTAGTTGTTATTAATAATTAAGCATTTTAAATTCTTTTCAAGTAACAACAGGCAACTTGCAGTATATATTTGATAAAAAACAGGTAAAATAAAAATAAAAATGAAAAGTTGAATTGAAGGCAGATAATAGTAGAAACAACATATTATTCAATCATCTAGTGGTGCATCTCCTGCCATGTCGTCTTGATTTCCCGGAGAAGACGAGGACAAGGACGATGCACTTTTGTATGTATTTACTCTTATCTAAATTATAATAGAACAATATTACCCTGTACTTGTTAAAACATCTTAATTCAGACCACGCATGGTGAAAAATAGTTATTTACTGCTAGATTGTCACACACGACATAATATTATACTAACCTTGAATTATCTGGATTCAAACTCTGCCAATTCCGACACAATCATTTTAGACAGTCGGATTTTGTAAACCGGGAGAGTTGCCATTGTCAACGTACATTTGTAGCGCACTACACTTGCTTTGATGTTTCTTCAAGTAAGACCTTGATGAATAGCTTTTCCCACAAGTAGCACATGGGAAACGGTTACTTGAATTGACGTGGCCTCCAGCAGTGTCCTGTAAAGGCGTCTCAGATTTCTGTTTTCCTTTTCCACCTTTGCGAATTTTCATCGACTTTTTCTTACGTGAATCTTCACCAAGCACATGAAAGTCAAATCCATCGGAAATGGATTCCTCATCCGACAATGCAGCCAACTGGTCTAATTCCTCTTGAAGCCCTGCTGGAGTTGGCAATGACTTGCGAGCTCCAGTTCCGTAGCGTGCAAGAAAGTTCGTCATGAAGGATTTCTTCTCAGCTTTCCCACCTGACCCCTGTAATGGTTCACCTAAAATGAAAATCAAACAACATGAATCAGTGTCAGGCGTTACTTTAATCATTAAAAATCACAGTTGTACCTGGTTCAGATTCCGAATCCATTGTCCCTTTCGTAATGCTGATCTTTCGTTTCCCAGCCTCCGGTGACTTGGATCGGGGACGCTTTTTAACAGCTACCGCTGAATCCACAGGAATTTCCGCTTCAGAGTTTAATGCCAGTTTTTCTCCAGTCATCTTACCAGTGTTTTTAAATTGTCTGGTGATTAAATTAAGAAAAGCAGAATAAAATTAGTTTAAATTAGTAGTTCAAGTCTCAAGGTCAACAAACTATGAAATCTGATTTCTGACTAGACGCCAAAAAATCATTATTAATTATGTACCTCAGAAGATTTTGGAACGTAACGTCTTTAATGTTTACATATATAATCAAGAATGCTATTTTGACTGGTAGTTATTTCTGCTAAAAACTGTTTACTCGGAAAATATTAAATAAAAATGCAATTAGTTGAAAAGTAATTTAATAAAAAAGTACGGTTTTGCTTCAGCTACTTTATTCTATCTTATCATTTACTCCTCAATAATCTAGTTAGCAATTAATTAGTATTATCATTGTCATCGAATCGAATCTCCATCTACAAACTTTACTTGCCTTTTGCAGAAGATTTCTATGTAATGCAATTTGCAACGATGAAATACAGTATTTATGTAATAATGCAAAATAGTTGAGAGAAATGGATTACATAAATCAAAAGCCCCGCTATTTCCTTTCACTTCCGGTTGAAGGTGGAGCAATATTCATTGAAAATGTGATCTCTTCACTTTAAATATATGATTACCCCTGGCACCACCCAATGGCAATAACTTTTATGGTGTCCATGTATGACAATATTGACAATGTCTCCGAGGTCAATGAACAACTTTTCGTTCATGATGTGGAAAATGCCACAATGTATGGAAAATAAAATGTGAGATTCTACAACTAAAAACGATCCTGCACGCATAATTGTTCAGTACTTCAATAACACCTATATAGGGGATACATGGGAAAATACTATTTTCCCCGATTTTCTAGAACTGTTACATACGATAGGTGCATAAATGAACTTGCAAATCCAAAGGGGGAGAAAAGTATAGGGTACTTGATGAGAGGTTGTCTCGAATTGTAAACTACGTTGGATTATTTACACAATATTTCTACTTGATTAATGATTTTATGGATTAATTTAATTTACTTACATTTTACTGGCAATGTTATGTTACTGGATATAATTTCTTATTGATTTTTGACCTGAATAACAAATATTGGCCTAGAGTACATTCTTACATTGTTATGCAATACATTGAGATTCCGGTTATTGGCCTACCATACACATTGACATAAAAGTTATTGGCCTAGGGTACATCTGATTACCACAGTTAATATGCATTCGGATATGTAACGGATTTAGTGCGTAACATTAAGCTGTGACTCTGCAAGAAGAGAAAACGTGCCAATTGCGAAGCGCCACTTGTTCGTCTTGTGGTGGCATGACGATGATATGCATGCGAATATATGACTACGACCACCTTACGTGCATATTGCATAAAGAAGCATCACACCTTTTCCGCAATGTATAAGAATAAAGTGGTGGTGATGCGGAAGTGAACACTTTCTACATACTTCCACTTTTCCATTTACCATGCTCATACGTGTAACTCTTTCATGTGCTGTAACACTCACTGTCTAACATGGTCGTGTTTCCATTTTTGAGCCAACGTTGTCCTTCACTTTTCATAGCGCTCACTACGACTACACCACATCTCAAGATGTATCATTTCCAATCTCATAAGCTTGCGAATTTAAGTTTGGCGATAACTTTTGTACAGTGCCTGGCGCCTCATTCATAATGAATTGCGAAACTACTGTTAGCTGCGTCTGCTGTGTTACATCAATTGAGTCTCATCTTGGTGTTACATATATCAAATCATATCGTCGTCTCTCTATAAGAGGAAACCCTGCCACTTTTCTATTTTCTAGCATTCTAATTGACCTGCTGATAAGGTATTTTTTCTACATTTTATCAATTAAAAAGTGTGTTGCAAGCAAAAGCAAGCAATTTGTAATAGCGGTTTTAGGGTTTTGTATTATCGTGCCGTTATACACAAAAGTTTTTACTTTCGTCCTCCACACACAGGTCCTTAAGAGTTGGAATTGTAAAATTGTTGAAGATGTCTGGAAGTCAACACATCAATTCATCATCTACGGACTCCGACTCGGATGATGAACTAATAACCAGTCAGAAAAAATTTGATGGTAAGAATAAAGTTATACTTATTTTTAATAATATTTAGATTTATTTAACGTAAAGGGTAGTTTATTTTTCAACTAAAATTTTAACTGTATTTTTTACAGGAATGATATCAAAGGTTGCAAAGAAAGTTGAAAGGTCCATGCGTCGGCAGCCCCAGCGGCCCCCTCCTCCTCCTGTCATTAAGTTGCCTGCTCCGCAAGTTGCTGGTCCGCATAGTGATGATTCTGAGAGCTTGGTAGCTGAGCTCGATAGACTGACGGCTCCACTACAACGACTTGAGGCGAGAATGACGGCTTCGTCACCGATACCGGGGCCAAGTGGCACTGCATCTGCGTGCGGAGGACCGAAGAAGGGATGTGGTAAGAAGCGGGCGAAAATTGAGGACGAAGTGGAAAATGCCGAAAGTTTCTCAGCCCCGACTGTGGACTCGGAGCTTCCTAGCGATGAAGATGAAAAAATATCATTATTTTTTCATTTCGATAATAAAAAATTCAGAATGAAATTTCTAAAAGTAGGTGGTAATTTTATCAAGATATTGTTTTTACAGATTTCCTATGATTTTTATTTTGATAATATTTTAAAGTTTTTTAAAATTCTATGTGCTTGCAGGGAACAACATTCTGGCAAGTTCAGTTGGAGGTGGCGGATCGACTCGAGGTACCCATGGATGAGATAACCATCCATAGCTCTGAGGACCTGAAAGAAATTCCTGATACGGAACTAGTGGAGGATATTCCGTATGCAAGTTTGAATTTTGTGTTACACTATTCAAGTGCTCCAGTGGAAAATCAGGAGTCCTTAGATGTGGGCGGGGGTTGAAGTTTTCGAAGTTGTGGAGGCTTGAAGGATAAATTTTGTGGTCTCTACCTGTGTCCTACTTAACATTGGTCTAATTGTAATTTATTTAAATACATATGTTTTTATTAAGATTAAGATGTATAATATTTATGTATCATTGTATCATTTGTGCGTGTAGCGTACTTGAAATATGTGCATTTCAAGTTTGTATCATTCGTCCGTTGAAAATCTTACAAAATGTATCATTTCTCCACGAACACTATCATGAATAATATGTTATGTAGCTTCGTTATATGAATAATCTATTTTAGTGTACGATTTTATGTTCACTGCAGACTGCAGTTTATTTTGAAACAACTACTAACTCTGACAACTAATATTTCATAATTATCAACTAATGAATAAATTACTTATAAATAACTTATAATTACTTTCTTTTGATGTTTACAAACATGTTTATGTTTATAATGTGTTTTTTTGTCTTGTCATTTAATTTGCATAATTGCCATTCACCAACATTTTTTGGGTCGGTGACAAATTACATCAAGGCAGTTTACAAACGACCAAATTATCGCACTTTTCGACTACGCATTTTGGTGTTCTCGCAATAAGTATATTGCTTTTCGCATTAGCATGTTTCGCATAATTAGTGACGTTCGCATGCAAATATGTCGCATGAAAAAATATGAAAATCCGAACTGACAAAAATGCTAGAAGTTGGTAAAATGGGTTCAGTATAATTAATTATTTCAAACAATTAGCCACCATAGCCTACTAAATCGTGATCTTTTTCACCGTGATGACTCCCCTATACACCAAGAAATCATAAAATGTATG